>JASAMX010034668.1:0-2500 GCA_030248175.1 Microlaimidae sp. YZB2_3
TTTTTGATTAAAATTCAAATTTTAATTATATAATCCCATTTAATTTTGCGTAAAATAGAAGATTTTGCCGTTATAAACTCAAGTGGTAATTTTGACTAATTTCTATATTCATAATCTTTTCTTATATTACCTTATATTAGGCTTATATAATTCAATTCTTATTGCTATTAATTTTCAACCATTTTAAATTTTTTTGCTGAATCACATTTCTTCTCAGTTGCTGATTTTTATCTATATTAAAACCGGTCTTTGATTTCCACCTATTCAAAAATCCTTTTTTGCTAAAGGAGCACAATGGTTAAAAAAGAGCAAAAAAATATGGAAAAATGGAAGAAAACATGGCTCCTAAAGCAAAAATTATGGAGCTAGAGTCCAAAAAAGGCTGGATGAACAAAAAATATAAAAAAGACAGCGGCGAGCATGGAGTGGATAAGGTTATAATTGCAGACATCTGTGAAGAAGTATTTAAAAGAATGCTTCCAATTCCAATCATAATTCAGAATTCAGAATCGCAACTAGAAAAAACGGTAAAAGCAAAGGATCACGCCAATATGGTAGTAGTTATGGGATTAAAAGAAGCTGCTTCATTTGAGGAAGAAAAGACACAAGTGGAAAATCTCACGATATTCCTCAATGATAACGAAGAAATCCTCCAAGTTTCTAAACATTTTCAAATTGGAAACAAATCAGAAAGTTTCCGAGGCTTCTAAAAATTAGTTTGGCTTCAAACAAAATATGGAATAAGCTTTTCAGATACGGAGGGAAACTCAAACAATCCGATAAGTTTGGTGGGGTGTTCCTTTGTCCTTCTCTCACGGATGATCAACGAATCGAAATTAAAGAATTGCTTGAAAAGAAAAAAAAACAACTAACACAAAAATAAATCAAAAGAGTGCGATTTGTTATACCAATGTGAAAAATCCGTACTTACATTTTAGTAGTTCTAACAAAGAACCGAAACAATTTATGTCTGGGTATGTAACTGTGCGAACCGATTATGTAAAAAAACAATAAGAAATTAAATGTCTTATACTTTTAATGCAAGCGCAAAAAATCTTTAAAAGTCTCTGGTGAGGACAATGTAATAATGATAACGGAAACTTGGTTTAACGACACTGTAACCGACGGAATAATTATAAACTAGGAAATTATCATGTTTTTAGATATGACAAGGGTTGATATACATGCAATGCTTTAAACAAGCAAGCTTTAGTCTTGTCAGAACCTTTGTCCAAAATGTTTTATAAATCTTTTAATTCAGAAGTCTTCCCAGAAGATTGGAAAACCGCTTTTGTCATTCCAATTTATAAAAAGCTATTGACTAGTTTATAGAAAAATCCAACTATTGACTAGTTTCATTAACGTTTTTTGTGTGTAAAACTATGGAAAAGCTGTTTTAAGACGAACTTTTGACTTTTTTTGCAAATTTTTTGTCAAGGTATCAACACGGTTTAGGTAAAAGCTCGACTATAAAGCAGCTTCTAGAAACTTTTAATGATTGGACTTTAGTTAGACTCTATTTTTTAAAAACAGACAGTTTGTAGACGTGGTTTATTTAGATTTTGCCAAGGTGTTTGATATGGTGTCCCATCAAAAGCTACTGTTTAAATTAAAAAAACTTAAAGCAACCGGTCGCTTTTTACGGTGGATTTGATTCTTTCTGAAAGTTATTGTTTTTCTGAAAAACTCTGAAAGATATTATTAACGACTTTGCATCATCGGTTTATCAGGTTAAAGCTCAGTTCCTCAGGGTTCAGTAATCTTTTAATTTTGTATGCAAAAAGTCATGTACAAATAAACCAATCTCGGTAAAAATTACTAAGCTGTTTGTAAACATTTTATGAAAAAACACTATTGTTTATAAAACCTCATTTTCTCATACATCCCAGTTGTCGAATTGGCCTAGTGGTTAGAGTCCAGGACTTTCATTAAACGATCTAAGAATCAATTCCCAATGGAGAAATTTTTTTTCAATTTTTCCAGAACAGTTTGTAAACTATACAAACAAGTTTCTCGTCCCATTTAAATATCACGTTTTTGTAAAATATGCAAATATTTAAGTGAAAAAAGTGCAAAAAAGGTTAAGATAGTATTAGGTCCTTTTTGTTTCTTATCTACATCAATGATCTAGCGGACCAAGTTCATCACTCTAGAATTAAACTATTCGCAGACAATGCGAAGGTGTATATAAATTTTTCTTGCTCTAATAAAGTTGAAAAAACTTACTTTTACAAGAGGACAGAATTTTAAATTGGTCTAAGCTGTCATACTTGTTCACAAAAATGTAAAAGCCAAAAAAGTTAAAATTATGAAGAAATTTCTCAATCAGAAATAGTAGCAGTAGACCTTGTCAGCAAATAATTATCCAGAATAGTATGTTTTTATCGGCCTCTGAATTCAAGTTTTAGTTTAAGCTCTTATGAATTTTTTAGTTCTCTTTTAAAATTATTATGCGACATGGCTTATCCTGTAATAGTGCTGGGTGATTTTAATATTTTAG
>JASAMX010034668.1:10000-22500 GCA_030248175.1 Microlaimidae sp. YZB2_3
TTTATAAAAATTAGTGAGATTTCGACTTGTAAAATTGTTTAACACCTTTCAATAATATTTTTAAAAACCTTTTGGTGTCAGCAAAGAATATTTTCGGCAAAATATTTTCCAAAATATTTTTTTTCTTTAGGCACTAAATTTATCAGCATTTCAATAGCTTTTAAGCTTTTTTAGACTTTTATCATGAGTTTTAGGTTTCGCTTAGGCTTAGGAAAGAAAAAGTTTTTTTTTGTCTTGATTTTTGTTGTGCAACAATTTTTTTAACATAAAAACATCTTTTATATTTTTTATAATAAATATTTTAAAAAAACGTGAATCTTAACCCTTAGCCATACCTTAAATTCATATAAAATATCTTTATTTAAACAAATCAAAAATCGAAGCCATGTTCTTGCACTAAAATGATAATATGAAGTTTATCAATTGCTCGAGCATAATTAATTTAAATTTCCATTTTAAATTTACTAATTTAATGGTTTTTAAGCTTAATTTAATGTTTTTGATAGTGTAATTTAGTTTAAAATCATTAATTTTTAAAAATTTACATGTAGAAACAGCCAAAATGATTTAAAAAGCATTTAAATTTGTTTAATTTGTTTTTTTTTGTTGATTCCGTTTGACCTGCACATCAATATATAATTTTCAGAAATTTGAGGCGGAGTTGGAGTCAGAGTCGGTGGGATTTAGTGTTTGCCAGAAATTTTTATGTGTTATGTAAATGTTTTAATAATACTGTATATTGTTTTACTATTGTTTGCAAACGCATTTTTCATTTCGGCTCTAAAGTCTCTGCCGCGGCTCTAAAGTCCCCAGGTCCGGCTCTAAAGTCCCGGCTCTAAAGTCCCTCGGCTCTAAAGTCCCCAAACCATTCTGAGGCATACAGATACAGGGTCGATGAAGCCGAGAGAACTTAGAGCTCTAACTTGGAGCCAAAAGTAGGAAGTTTGGAGCCGCAAGTGGAGAACTTGGAGCCGTAAGTTGATAACTTGGAGCAAACATTAAAATCGCTAAAGCCTATACATCAGCCTAAGCGAAGCCAAAATATAAATACAAAACAATATTTTATTAAGAGCTTCAAGTTTTTATTGTTTGCAAAAATTTTTAACAGCTTGAGGTTTCTAGTTACCGCTCCAAAGACAACGTACCTGTATACCCAGTATCCTGAGGTGTTTGCCTTCGTTCCAGAAAACGCAATTTTTTTAAATAATATATATATTTTAGTGCAACCGGTCTCAGGCTAGATTTTGACAACCAAACCGGACGTATATTGCTTTACTGAGTTGAAAATCGATAAAACAAAATTTAAGAAAAGGTACTTACTTTTTGTAACATATTTTTGTTCTTTTTGATAAAACCCCTATGTTATTTTACAACGCGAATGACTGATTTTCTGGCCCTGATCCTTATCAAAAGTATTATCCTGTCCAAAATGTTTGATAGTTATTTAAAGGCGCTGAGGCGATGCATTTATTTACGCCTGTCTCTTTTGACCACCCCAATTTTATTTACATTACAGTACTGTTCGCGAATAGAGTGTTTATTTTGGTTTCGCACAATTTATACTAATATTGATTGTAACAGTAAATAAAACTTTTGATTTTAGTTTTCAATTACCCTGCTAGTTAAAACTATATTGATATAAGAGTCAAAAGTGTCATAAGGTAGTTCGTTTGTTTTACATAAGTTATTCTTCCATGTGTTCCTAAAAACTTGTACTTCAAGAACATGGTAGATGTGTACGTGTACCAATATTATCGAAAAAAAACTACACAAATCGGGCACGTAAACTTCAATTTGAGAATTTAAACGATCTGAACATACCAAAAATGAACCATTTTTGGCATGTTATATGGAACACAATTTTATTCAGCTTTTGAGCAACTTTAAAAGAATTTTTTTGGATGCTCTAACTCGTTTATTTAAAACTATTTGGTTCTTTTTATAAAAAAACAATTTTTTTCCTTTTTTATTAAATATATAAAAGTTGGGGGGGGGGGGGGGGTTTTGTTGATTTTTTTTTCAATTTGATCCTTTTAATTAATTTCGGGTGTATTTTGAATATATTGTTTTGTTTTTTATTTTCTTTGAATTGAAACAAATGTCTTTTTTAGCTCGTTTTAGAGGGGTTTGTTTTATTGAGAAAGGAAGGTTAAGTTTAAACCACCGGGCGTCAAATTGCTCCCCTCCCTCTCTGGGAGGGATGAAATTTTTTCTAACTCCTCTTTGTATTTTATATTAACGATATTTCTGATTGTATTGAAGGTTCTTGTGGGTTGAAATTGTTTGCGGACGACGCAAAATTTTATGAAGCACGTAAAACTGATGAAAGCACCAAATAAAAAACAACATTAAAAATTTTTTCTGCATGGTTCAAACAATGGCAATTAAATGTTGCCTTCCAAAAATGTGCCGTTTTTTTCTGTCGGAAATCTCAGTATATGTACCTGCAAATATTTACACACTTGATGGTTATCAAACTAAAAACGTGCTACAAATTCATGATCTTGGAATAACCATCACAAATGATTTAAAATTTAGCAATCACTGCGCCCAAATCACTAGCAAAGCATACTCCAGAGCTTCACTGATACTTCGATGTTTTAAAAGTCGCAACCCATATTTTCTTGTACGTGCTTTTAAAACTTTTGTGCGTCCCTTATTAGAGGAAAACGTACCTGTTTTTTCTCCATATCTTATTGGTGACATAAAGTGTTTAGAAAAGGTTCAAAAATATTATACGAAAATGTTATTCAAAAATTGTAACCTAGTTTATAAAAAAAAACAGTGACAGGTTAAAATTTTTGTAGTTAGAAAGCTTAGAATTACGACGAATCAAGCTTGATTTGTGCACAATATAGTTAATCACAATGTTGATTTAAAATTCGAGCATTTTTTTGAATATGATAATTCATGTTATAATTTAAGAGGAAACATATATAAGCTTAAACTCACTAAAAAGCATAATTACAATGTTCGTAAATATTTTTTTTCGCAACGCGTGGTAAACATATGGAATAACTTAGAAAATAGAGTCGTTATGAGCAATTCATTTATTGCACAAATTCAAAGTTTTATTAAATTATGTTAACTTGGATAAGTACTGTATTGTTTTTTAGGTGATATCTGATATGTATAGTGTAATTTTATTACCTTTATTCGCCGTTTTGTCAGTTTTAATATTTTATTGATAAATAAACTCTTTTTATCTTTTATCTTTAATGTATGAATTTTTATATCAATTTTCACTTCATTCTTCGTTGAAACAGTAAAATTATAGCTACTCGGATTAGTTTAAAGTTATATTTACGTGTTTTGAGGTATTTTTATTATAGAATTAAAATAGAGTTACAGAATTTTTTGATGATAGATAAAATGAAATGAAACACCTTTATTATATCTGATTACACGTTATTTATATATAGTAAATTATCCAAGCATTATTTTATCGTATATTATAATTTCAAGTAACTTAATGACAAAACTAAACTTAAACAAAATACACACAAAAATAAAGGAAAGGGGGAATTGTTTGACAAACGTTGTGTCATTGTGTACATACTTTCTAGCTAATAATATGAACTCATTGAAAATAATTTAAACATATCAATGTTAAACGAAAAAAATGTCTAAAAACAATATACATCAAATATTTAGAACGTATTATCAAAGATAAAAAGCGAGAGAAACACACAGAGCCTGCAGGCTTCTCACATGTGTCTATCAAATTTAGTAAATTTATCAAACGATAATTTATTTATGCATTTTTTGAAACCATTTAAATTTTGGGCTTCAACTGCTTTTTTAGGAAAATAATTCCAATATTTAGCAGTTCTGGAAGCATAACTATGCATATTATTGTCATTTTTGTTTTTGGTAGCATTAACTTAAATCTATGGCCATTTTTACCTATAAAACTAGCCCACGTAAAGAATTCATCAAAGTTAAGATCGTTTAATTTGTTTATTATACCATATCCCATACTTAAATCAAATTTAATTCTCCTGACTTCAAGAGGTTCTAAATTAAGAAAATTTAATCGTTTTAAGTAACTATTGAATAGAGAAAGACCACACCTTGTAAATATTCTCCTAGTAAAGTAACGTTCTCAACTGTATTAATATCCTTACATAAATATGGTGACCAAACCTGGCAACAGTGTTCAAGTATAGGCCGAGCGAATGGTTTGTAGGATGTGATTAAAGTCGATATATTTTTAGTCTGGAAACAACGAAAAATCATGTTAACTATGGCTAAGGCTTTTTTTTGAAATAGTGTTACAATGATCTGCAGATTTTAAGTTAGATGAGATTGGACACCAAGATCTCTAGCTTCTTTAGCCATTTTTAGTTTTTGATTATTTATAAAAATAGGTATTTCAGGATTACCATGACCAAAATATAATGTGCTACATTTTTCCTCGGCAATAGTTAATTGCCATTTTTGTGCCCAAGATATTAATTTGTTAATTGCAGCTTGAAGGTTAAAGCCAAAATCTTCCAGGCTGAAATTAAGGGCGTAACCGCACTCCGCCAGGAAGAAATAAACAATAAACCCGCGAGCGAGAAAAATTTTAAAAAAAGTTTTCAGCGGTTATGTAACCAATTATTATTTAGTTGCGTCATGTGTTTTTCTGCAGGTGATATTTTCTCAAAGAACGAGTGGTTACTTTACCACTCATCTATTTTCACCCTGATAGAATTTATCTTTAGTCGATTGTTCTGATTTTTTTCTAGTCTCATAGAGCTTAGCGGTATCAGCAAATAATTTACATGTGACATTAAACTCTTTTAGCTCCTCTGGCAAATCATTAATGAACAAAAGAAATAGCAAAGGTCCAAGAACAGTTCCCTGTGGAACACCGGATATAACTTTGCATTCTGTGAAACTGTTCTTACCCATTACTATTTTTTGTGTTCTGTTACTTTAAAACGCAGTTGTCCAACTCAATAAGTCTCCAGTGATTCCATAAGCTTGAAGCTTAGAAATAAGTTTAGTGTGACAAACGGAGTTAAAGGCCTTACTAAAATCAATAAACACTGTATCTATAAAAAATCCTTTGTCCATGGCTTTGACTCAATCATTTATTGACTCTAGTAGAAGAACAAGTTGAATGCTTTCTTAAAAAGCCATGTTGGTCTTTTGAGATAAGTTTGTTGATTTTTAAATAATTTAGAAGTTGATCGCTGATACAAGTTTCCGTAACCTTGCAGGCGATGCAAGTTAAAGAAATTGGACGGTAGTTTTTTGCTATACTATGGTTGAATTATATCTGGCTAACGCTGAAAATTAAAATGCATACATGAAGGGACAAATTGTGCGGTAATAACGTTTTAAAAAAAAAACAAATAAGAACGCAGATTTTTTTAATTCCACATTTTCACAAAATATACAAAAATTAACTAAATTTAGCCCTTAAAAAATTTGCATTTAAGTTCCAAGTTAAATAATTTGATAAATAATTATTAAAATATAGTTTTTAATCTTTATTATTAATTCGCTTTAGTGAAAAATTTTGAATGTTTTTGTAGTTAAATAATCGATTCAATACTGCAAATATCGCAGTCAGCTAGATTTTATTTACCTATAGAGCACCCTTTTTTAAAAATTGCAATAACATCAGCTGTTAACCAAGAAGAACGGGAGACTGTGGTTTCTAAATGAAACTTATAAAGTATAATTTTTATCTAAATTATTTTGTAATTTCTGTGGAAAACCGTATGAATTTTAAATTTTCTTGTTTATATAAAATTTAATTTCATTTGTATCCATTATAAGTAAGAGTTATATAAGCAAATAAAACTGCACCACAACCATATCAAAGCCTTACGGGTTTCTATTTTCACGTTTTTATAATTTCATTTGTGAAATTTTTGGTAACGTTCCGATATCAATTTCACAATTGCTGTGAATTTCATTTATTCATTTATTTCATTTTGGAAAATTCATCATATAATCAAATACCTATGTGATATTAATTTTAAAGCATCTATGTGATATTATCATTAAAATAATTAGAAATAGTTTTTTTTTGGCCAAAAAATTTTTACTCTTTCATTGTTCTGTATAAAAGTGATATATATGACAAAAAAATTATTATATCAAATTTAAATTTTGCACCATTGAATCAGAAAACATTTACTGATTATTTGGTGGAAAAATAGTCATGTCTGTCATGCAGATCAGATGGACATTTAAATATTAAATGTTTTTGCTAAAACTTTGTTTAGTTGAAAATTTAATATTTTTAACCTCCGTCACCTCGTAAAATTTTTAAGGGACGGGGTTTTTGGCCCCGTAAAAAGGGGACTCGCAGTCGTCAAAATTTTAAAATTTTTTGTTTATTTTGAGCCGCGAAAGTGAAAAGTTAAAGCGGAAAATACAAAAATTGTTTTGTAGTTAGGTATAAGCTTAGGTTTAGGTTTTAGCAATTTTATTTGGCTCAAAATTCCCCATTTCCTGCTTCAAGTTGTCTATTTTTGACTTAAAGTATTCTAGTTACAAGTATTCAAGTATTTTAGTTCAGTGTGTACCTTTTCATTAACTTTTCAGTGTGTTATTTGTTTAAAATTTTTACTTTGTATTTTTTTGTTATGCATGCGCATGTTTTTTTTGTTATGCATGCGCATGTTTTTGTCATGTATGTTCCCTTGGAAGACGCGTATTCGCCTACTGACGAGCTCCTGGGGTATTTTCTGTTTTGTTTAAACAGAAAATAGTAGTTACTAATTTTATAGTAACTAATTACTAATAGTTACTATAAAATTAGTAATTTTATAGTAACTATTAAAGTTACTATAAAATAACTAATTTTTATTTATAAAATAAATTATAATTTTTTGTTACTAACTTAACAAAAAATTAAGTTTTTGTTACTAATTTTCTTATTAAAGCTTCAGTTGCAAGATCCCTCGGATTCTAATTCAAAGTTCAAATCATTCAAAGACTGAAAAAAATATTTAATCAAGTTTTGGGGATAAAAAAAAACACGTTATTATCGAATTAAATTTAAAGCTACAACTCAAAAAACTCTTTATTTAATATTACAATATTCTGCATCTTATCATCTAAAATCTTAATAATTGTATATTAAATTGAAAGTAAAAATCTCAAAAACACCAAAACCTAAAGAATTCTTGTTGCTACTGTACCTGTTTTGATTTACTATTATTAAAATTTTATCAAAAATTTATACCAAAAATTGTTTTTAGATATATTTAAAACAAAAGCAAATTTAAAACCATATTCAAAAAGACAAACATAATATAAAAGGTCATCTGAGAAATCAAATTAAATTTAACAAAATTCCAAGTAAAAATGTGACACAACTTGTTTGTGTGTTGTTAGATTACTTGTTGACAAGAGATTTTTAATTAAAATAAAAATGTATTTTATATATTAAAGGTAAGGTATGGTGTATTTTTTTTATTGTTGTTTAGTTAATACTAGTCGATGTGTCAGGTCACACTGAGAAAAAATTGTATTACATCAATTAATTCCCAATGGTTAACGAGTTATTACCCAGAATACCGCTTGGCTATTTTTAATGTTGTTTTTATACACCATTTAAAAAAAAACATTTCTACGGAACAGATATTAATAAAACTTATTATAAATCATGTTAGGGTACCAAAAAGTTTAAATTTTATATTTGGTTCAATTCTAAAAAGTATTAGATGAATAATACCAAATTATAAATATCATATTTCAAAAATGATGTATGCTGTTTGGTTTATGGTTTGTTTTAGAAGATTTTTATAACTACAAAATGCAAAAGTTTAAGAAATGAAATGTCTTTTTTATATTTAGTTCGCTTTAAAAAAACCCTTTAACATAGCTAACGGATAATACCAAAATAACAGCAAACAAAAAAAACACACCAACACCGTAAAAACAAATTAATTTTTTTTTAAATGGTAGTACTCATTTAATACTTGTTTAAATTGTACCAAATTTAAAACTCTAGCTTTTTGGTACCTAGCATGATTTTTATTAAGTTTTATTAAGACCCGTTCAGTAGAAACGTTTCTTTTGAAAAATGGTGTTTAAAAAGACAACATTGGAAATAACCAAGCGGTATTCTTATTAATAACTCTTTAACCGTTGAGAAATTAATTTTTGGTGTAATACAATTTTTTTCAGTGTGACCTGATACATTGATTTGGAACTTCTTGAACACGATGTCGTTTAATACTGTCGATTAGACAGGGCATAAACATTGCTGTCATCGGCTGCCGACACTAATGTAATGTATCAGGTCCCTTGACAATTTTGACATTCCCGCACCTTCATAATAATGCGACTTTTATACTAAGTGCATATATACTTATGACTTGAATAAAAAACGTTTAAAGTGTGCTATTTGTCTATCTGTTTACCCATATTAATAATTTACCTTTTTTTACTGTGTTATTAAAAAAGAAAATAAGCTCTTTTTGTCTTATTCAGTAAGTTTACAATATTTTGTTTACTAAAATTTAAAAAAAAAATAAGGAAATTAAATTTTTAAAGTTACAAAAAATTGCTTAAAAAATTTAACTAACAAAAAAATAGTAAGGATTTTTTATTAAAAACATAGCGTTTTCATTTTTTTAACCTCACCTTTTACAATCAAAAATGAGATATAATTAATTAAATTTCATTAAAGAACTTAGCACACAGTTAAAATTTAAATACGGAACAATAAAGATAATAATGATGAATGGTAAAACTGTTGATGGCTGAGGGCAATGTCGAAAGTAAGGTCAAAAGCTCTTGTATTCATTCTGTATGTATGTGGTCAATAAACGCTTTAATCTTAATGCGTTGCTTCATCAATATTTTTAAGTCACTCAGAAAAATCTAGAGGTTTTTCGTTCTTTTTTGTATAGTTTTTCTGGTGGTATTTCGTTTAATCAAAAATAAAACTTGAAATTTTCATGATTAACAATTTTCTTAAAAGTTTTAAATAATCGTTTAAAGAAATGCCTAATATGCAGTTGTCTCTAAGCGTTCTTTTTTGTATTTTTTTCCAAAATAGGTCATCACCTAGATTGAAATTTTACGACAATTTGACCAATAACAAAAATTTTGTTTATCTTACTTAAATTTTGTTAGAAACCTAGCATTTTTCTTAAGGCCGTAATTTTTATGCGAATTATTTTTATTTCATGATGTTTTGGAATAAGTGTAAGACACCAAAGGCATCCGATATGACGAATCAGAACTTTTCACTATTTTGACAGGTAAGATATGCGCGATCTCCCTACCATTTCGACTCATTTAGCACCACCCAACATTTATTTACACTGCCCGAATAGTTTTCTAATTCATGTACAGTTTCTTCTAGTTTGGCGCAAAAATACAGTTTGAGTGCCTACCGTACCTGACTTAAGTTTGATTTATTTTTGGTTTATAATGTTACTTACATTTCATTTATTTATGAATCTTGAGGTTTATGGTTTATAGTTGTATCACTTAAATACTTATAAATATTTTCATCTCTCTAATTGATGCTGTCTTGATTATCATATTTCATAACATGATTTTTTTACATCCAAATTGACATATAAATTTTTTGAAAAAGAAACTGTCTGAAAATATTTTCGAAATGAAAATAAACATTTAATTTTTATCAAGTTTTTTTAAGTTAAAAACTAATTAGAATTTTTTTAAAAATATTTAAACCGAGAGTTTTAAACGATAAATTTGATGATTTATAACCGGCTTGTACACTACTGTAATATATTCAATTTTTTAAAATATGGCTTCCTCGAGAGAGAATTGAGACAAAGAGGCCGTTGGCGGCCCAATAAAATTCACGCCTTACACACGGTGAAAAGACAGGAAGAAAGCCCAGTACCGAAATTCCAAATTGCACCTTTTTCCTCGCTGTAAAAAGGTCCCCCAGAGAGCTTCACAAATGTGCGAGAATCGTTACAGTTTTTTTTTCCTATTTTTTGCCGTAGTTCACATTTTTATATTGGTGGCTGCCTTTAGAAAATTTCGGCGAAATATTCGTAAATAACCCGTCTATTCGTCGCTCGCCGAGTGAAACAGAATCCTCCGCGATTTTTTGGCCTCCGCCGGCTTGGTGATTCGAATTTAAAATTAAAATTTTTTAAAACCTATGAGTACGACGGTTCGTTTTATTTCCCACCTTCTACGGAACGATTGAAAGTTGTTAATGCGCCATTTTATTGCTTTAAATTGTCCCAGCTAACCTCCAATTTAGACCCCCACGAGATGAAAAGATTCTCACCTTAACCGCTAGTTTTTTATTCATATATTATTACATTGGCCAGGTGTTTTCAGTCCAAGGGAAACTCATCAAAACTGAGATGTAGGTAATTGAGGTGCTTTGCAGATGTTTTCCGCTTTTGGGTTTTGGCTATATGAAAATTTTAAAGTGAGACATTTCCTTGGTATTGAGCATTTGTTATCATCTTGTCACCTTATTGTTTTGTTTTTTTTTGTTGCACTACTTATGTTATTTTTATTCGTACCCTTTTTGTTTTAAAACTAACAATTCCAACCAAAATTGATAATAGGAGCAAAAATTACATCTTGAAAAATGCTTTTTTTGGTCTGTATTGTTGATTGGAGCTATTGTCAAGCATTGTATAAATTAAACTTTTTTATGTATTTGAAACTTATATTTTACTGTTGTAAGGATTTGAGTTTTTAACTTATGTCAATGTTAAAGGTAACCATTATATCTTATCCTATTCTAATCGTAATATCCGTCAGCAATAAAAGAGTTCTGTGGTTTTATTCTGGCTCATTGTGTCAATCTTGTTAAGTTATAACTGATAAAAATTAACATTTAATTGTTTTTTTTTATTATTTTTATCATGTGATTTCCCCCCAAAATCCATTGTGTAAACCACTATCAATAATTTCTTTTAAGTAATACAAATTTTGGATATGAAATGTTGTTTATTTAAAAAAACAGGATGTTATTGAAGTAATTTACTTTGTAAAAAATAGTTGACTGCTTTAAAGCATCTCGCATTAGGAATTTCATTTAAACTTAAAAAACCTCGTCCGTCAATTTGGTAAACACTGACGGCCAGGAAAGAAATATTTGTGAAACTATTGTATTCCAAATATTAACAAAAACACAAAAAATATTTCTAACATCGACAATTTTTTAAAATATAATATTATTATAATATTTTGTGATTTTCTACTAACTGACGTTTTTTCTCTCATCAATAATTTTAAATTAATTCAAAAAACAGAAAATTCTAGAGTTTCGAAATTTAAAAGCTAATTTTTGAGAAAAATTTCCATGTTCATATTTCCCGGGACTATAAACTTTCACCTTATATCTGCGGGAAAAAGTTACACCGAGACCCAAACAACACAACACACAAACATATCATCCGTTCATATATAAATTATACAAATTTGATAATATTTATTGTCTGCAGAGCAAAAAAGTACAAATAAAAAGAAAAGATTTCACATGAAATCAAAGCTCAGCTCCACCCGTTTTTTTATTATTAATATGT
Source organism: Microlaimidae sp. YZB2_3 (assembly GCA_030248175.1). Classification (NCBI taxonomy): domain Eukaryota; kingdom Metazoa; phylum Nematoda; class Chromadorea; order Desmodorida; family Microlaimidae; species Microlaimidae sp. YZB2_3. The sequence goes on from JASAMX010034668.1 coordinate 21,493, forward strand.
TAATAAAAAATATGTTTATATGTTTTATTGCGAAGGGTGCTATAAAAAGAATCCAACACATTAAAATTCTATTTTAGAAAACAAGGTAAATAAATTGGCTCGGAGTAAAAAAACATTAACGGGTTTTAAAATCCAACATTATTTTGTTTCAAAATTTTGCAGCGATTTTTTACTGTGTCTAGACCGCCCAAGTTTTGAAATTGATGTGTGGCAACGAAGTTAGGAAGGCGGCTTCTTTACTGCCTGCTTTTTTACCCTCCCACTGAGTTCCAAAAGATATCTTAAACAAGGCCATTAAAATTAGGTGAAATACGCAAATGCTTTTCGCTTAAAAAATACTTTTTTATTAAAATGCTATTATATATTAAAGGTTTTCTTGACTAAATCATGTTAGATTTTGTAACCTTTTATGTTTAATGAAGCTATTTTTTAATATTTTTTTAGTTGGGCCAATACGTTTTTAAACTATATAAAAACAGTTTTATAATTTCTTACTTTTTTTATTCAACAAAACTTTAGAAAATAATTTTTTCAGAATATTAGAACTTACAACCGTTGTTTTAAAAAGCAAAATTTTTCATTAGAAATTAATTTTTTATAAATTTGTTACAAACAATTTTAAATAAACATAATGTCGGAAGGCAAAATTAATATAAAATTGCAATGTTGACAAGCTTAAACAGATATTTATGTCAGAATTTGATTTAAATAATATTATTTTGTTTTGATTATAATTTGCTTTAATGAATTAATTCTATTTTCAACTCCTCATTTTAGCAAAGCAGCTGTTTTCCAAGTTGCGGTCAGCTTAGTTTTTGGGACGAACAAGTGCTCAGTCGTTTTGGCCAGTTGTTCGCATTAATTTTTTTTTACCCACCACTCCCTTTGAAACTCGAAACGCGCAAAAAAAGTTTCTTTTTATGATATATTTCCTTCGCGCTGTTTGACAAATTATTTTGTACCAAAAAATATTTATTATCAAATGAGGTGTAAGTCGATAGACAACGG
>JASAMX010034668.1:27500-63468 GCA_030248175.1 Microlaimidae sp. YZB2_3
TTTTCCCCCCTTTTTTTTCCCCCGGAAAATCTATCCCGGTAAAAAGCCGGGATAGTTTTTCCCCCCGGAAAAACCATCCCGCTAAAACACCAGTTAATTTTTTCCTCCCTCGGTAAATTTTTTATCTAAATTCAAATTATTTTTAAAAATTCTAAGTTTATATGACTTTAAAATTAAAAGGCATGGGGGAAAATCTATCCCGGTATATTCTTTCCCCCGGGGAAAGAATTTACCGAGGGGAGAAAGAATATCCCGGGATAGTTTTTCCGGGGGGAAAAACTATCCCGGGATAGTTTTTCCGAGGGGAAAAATTTTTAGGGGGGAAAGAATATCTCTTGACACCGGAACATCTATTCTTCCCCAGGTTCAAACACGAGAATAAATCTTCCCCCTTTAAAAATTTGCATAAATTTAAAACATGATAATGCGAGATTTTGTTCGGGAAAATTTTAAAAACATCATTTTTAACACAGAATGTTAAAATGTTACATTTAGAAAAAAATAAATTGTATTTTGCATTTCAATAAAAATTAAACTTTAACTTTAATTGTTATTAATTCCAAAAATACCATTGACATTAATAAATAAGTATTATTTAGTTGTTTTTCGAAGATAAAAATTTGTATTAGTTCGTTTTGTTCGAGTACATAAAAAATATGCCATAATTAAATAAACTGAATATTTTTTTAGAAAATTAATATCTCGAAATAAAGGCTTTTTCTTTTAAGTTTATCAATTTTTAAAACAAAGTATACCAAAAAAGACATGAAAAAGTGACACCAGTTTAATTTTTTTCCAATTAATATTTGATTCATTGTTCACCTTCAGTTTTTAGTTTTATTAAAACATAATATATAGACAAAATATTAAAATAAAAAGAAATGAAATCTCGAAAATGTGTACCCGAAAGTTTTTAGTGTTTTTTTTAATTTAAAATTCAATATAAAAACAAAAAGCCTTCTTCATATTCAGCAGTTAATTCGACATTAAAACATAATATATAGTTCACCTTCAGTTTTTAGTTTTATTAAAACATAATATAGACAAAATATTAAAATAAAAAGAAATGAAATCTCGAAAATGTGTACCCGAAAGTTTTTAGTGTTTTTTTTTTAAATTTAAAATTCAATATAAAAACAAAAAGCCTTCTTCATATTCAGCAGTTAATTCGACATTAACAGGTTTAAAGTTTTTTTTGGTTTTTAGGTTGATTTTTACGTTTGGCTTAGGCTTCGGAAAATTTTTTTTGTCTTTAATAAGGAAGTGATTTTTTTTTGGAAAATATGCCGAATTTATTTTTTCTGGCGCCACCAAAATTTTCCTTCGAGTTTTAACTTTTTTCATATGTTGCTTAATAATTTAAACGATTAATAATTTGAATTTAGGCTTTCTGCTTAGGCTTGTTTAGGGTTTACATTTCAGTTTTATACGATCGAAATATTTACTTTAGGTAAAACATTGAAAAGTTGTTTATTTAAAAAAGGCAGGTTTTTTTAAATACTCCGGACATCTCAAATGTTTTATTAGAATAAAATTCATTTTTTATCAATAATTCTTTGATCTTAAACCTCGAGTATTTTTTAAGAATTTTTTTGATTAAAAGAAAAAACGGAATAACGTTAAAAATATTAAAAAAAAGATATTGTTTTTGATATGCAAATACTTGTTACATGATTGATAACAAGGGGGAAAGATTTAAGGCTGGTTCATACTTATGTAAAAACGTCCTTTGGACAAAGTCCAAAGGACAAACACAGCGTATAAATTTATGTAAAAACGTACTTTGGACATTGTCCAAAGGACGTTTTTACATAAGTATGAACCAGCCTTTATTCTAGAGTGAACACCAGAATAAATCTTCCCCTCTCTGTGGGGAACTTTATGCAAATTTTTGCTGTATGCTTTAACACAGGGCGAATAAATATTCTGAGGGGGGAAGATCTGCTCTAGCGTAAACCAGAATAAATCTTCCGGGGGAGGGAGATCTGTAATGGGGAAAGATCTATTCTATTCTATTCTATTCTGCGGAAATACTGACATAATGCGCAATTTAACTACGACGCGATAATAGTTAGTGGTGTAGTATACTAATTCTTGGTATTTTTTTGTTTTTCCAATTTATTGCGTAAAAAAACGTTATAATTACACTAAAACTTAGTTCCCAGCGGTTAACAAGTTCTTAACAAGAATACCGCTTGGTTTAAATAAATGTTTTTTATTTACCTTTTTTCCGATTAAACCATTTTTTTATATGACGACTAAAAACTAAAGCTAATCTAAACTACGCTAGGGTACCAAAAAGCTGTAATTTTGATTTTAAATTCCGAAAGTATATAATAAATACTGTCATTTATAAAAATATGAGCGTTTGCCTTAAGAGCTGACTATTGGATCAGAGTAATAAACCCAGCGAAACATTAGAAACATAAGTTTTAAAAAACGTTTCAGCTGGCGGGGTCTTTAGAAAACTAAGCGTGCAACCCAATGGTTCACTACCAGATCTTAAACCTTAATTTTAATTTAACCTTAAAAATATAATTTTTACCAGCAATTTTACATTTATGTCAAGTTTTGGTTGTTTATTCTGGTATTTCTAGTTAAAAACTAAAGTTTCACTTTTAAACAAAGCGAACTTTGTATAAAAAAATCGTGTCGTTTTTCTTAAATTTTGTAATTATAATAAATTTTTAAAGAACAACAAAAACTAACACTATCTACCGAAAACGATGTTTGGTGTATGGTATTTTTTCAACATTCTTATAATTATAAAATTTAAAATGAAATGCCATTTTTGTAGTTTGTTTTTCTAATGTAAAATTTTAGTTTCTAAAGGCTGGTTCATACTTATGTAAAAACGTTCTTTGGACAAAGTCCAAAGGACGTTTTTACATACGTTTTTACGCTGTGTTTGTCCTTTGGAATTTGTCCAAAGGACGTTTTTACATAAGTATGAACCAGCCTTTAGCGGTAATACCAAAATAACAGCAAACAAAAAAGCACACCAAATGTAAGACAAGGCAAAAAAATATTTTTTTTAAATGGTAGTATTCATTTAACACTTTTCGGAATTAAACCAAATTAAAGTTTTTTGATACGCTAGCATGTTGATTTTTTGTACTTTTTATTTAATGCTAATCAATGAATCAGGTCTCACTCAGAATTTTTTTCTTGTTTTAAACATATCGGATCTTTTTAACCATTATTTAAAAGGAAGGACGGGTGCGTGTTAAAAAATCTTCCATGATAAACACTTCTTAACCTTTTGTGATTCTTGCTGTGCCTCAATAGCAGATTGTTGAGGAGCGGTAATGGAGCTGATGGTCGGATTCTCAATAATTAGGAAAAAAATGATTTTTTCTGATTATTTAGGTAAAAAACTGCGTTTCAAACGCCTAGGACATCGGCGCCACAGTAGATCAATAATATCTGCGTAATAACTGATCTTCATTTGGTTCAGGCTTGTTTTTTATCGCTCTTTAAAACACACGATTATCATTCTGCGTCCGAAACGCAATAATAATTGACCAAAGTAACATAAGGATTAATCCTTATTAATAATTTGCATACAAGATTAAATTTACGATAATCCTTTGGAATTTGAGTTCAGTGGTGTTTACCAAAAAAACAACAATCATGGTACATACAGTGAGTGTACCATTAATGTAATGAACTCAAAATTCCAAAGGATGTATTGCAAATTTAATCCTGTTGTATGCAAATTATTCTATATGCGACTTTGGTCGATTAGAAAAGTTAACCATATTCCAAATTCTTATATAAGCTTTTTGTCTTTTCTACTACTTATTAACTTGAAATATTTTATTATTTAAATAAGAAAAAATTGAAGTTTGGTTCAAAATATAAATATTTGAAAATAAAATAAAATTTTAATTTTCAATCAATACATTCAATGTACTAATTTAATTAACTAACTGACTAAACCACCTTTTTAAGATCATACGTTTTTTAATTACTTTAAATTAGTACGTTGAATGTATGTTTGTAAATTTTCTTTTTTAAAATTTATATATAAAATTTGTTTTTGCGTTTGTCCATCGCATTTTTTATATTTCAATTACTAATATTACTGATTTTAGGAGTACGGGGTTTTTAGAACCACAAACAAGGGAATTTGGAGCCATCGGAAATCTTATAGAACTTGGGACTTCTAAGAAAAAATTAGTTTTGGCTTAGATTTAGGGTTCGCTTAGGCTTACGTAAGCGTTTTAGCGATTTTTATTTTCGGCTCCAAGTTCCCAATTTACGGCTCCAAAATTTCTATTTTTCACTTCAAGTTCAAGCTCAACGTTTCTGTCGCTCATTGTCGATTTTCGTTCTCCTAAATTCCGGTGAACTGATTGTAACTTATCTATTAAGAAATTAATTTTCTTGGAAACTATATGCTTTTTATTTACATGATTTACATTTTCAAAAAGAGCCCACCGCGAAAACATTACAATTCTAACTACCTATGATATAACTTTTTAAACATCTAATACTTAAAATATACATAAAAAATGCATATTTCATGACACTTACGTTTTGTTGAATGGTCTTTTTCACCCTTATGATGATGGGGTTTTTTTGTTGGTTTCCGGCGTGTAAAAATGTGCGTAAAGGTGCGCGTCCCTGAAACTATGCGTGCCGTGGAATTAAATGAAACATTAGAGAACATAAAATCCGAAAGAAGCGATAATATTTTTAAAATGATCGTCCACACGGACGTTGAAGGAGTTTTATGACGCCCGGTTACTGTTAGTGCGGCATCCTTTTGATGCCACTCACTGTAGCCCACCGTGACTTGATGTGCGTGGTGGGTCCCACTCATATACTCAATTTCGGTTGAAATTTAAAAAAATATGTATATATACTTCAACTGAATATTTTTAAAAAGTGAGTTTTTAAATAATTTTTAGAATCAAACGCCCTATCTTCCTATTAATTAGTGATGCTCCCCGTAGCTCCGAGCTCCGCGCCTCCGGAGTTCCGCTTTTAGAAGCTCGGAGCTCCGCCATTGAGAAATTAACGAGTAATACCATAGAGATTATTTTGTAAATATTTTGTTTGTAAACTTTTTTTTAAAACTTATTTTAAACAATAGAAATAGTCGTAAAAATGCAGGTAGAGTAACTTTAAATATGTTTCAAGCTCAAAAAACCTTAAAACCGCTCATTTAGGGGGCAGAGCTTCAGAGCATGATATTGAAGGGTAGGAACCTCAATTATTCTTGATGCTCAGTATTATGGTTTGGTGCGGTTTACAACAGATTTATAAAACGCTATGGGTTCAGAAAAGCAGTGTTTCGGTCTTTTTATTCTTAGCGTTTTACCTTGTACGTCTAATTTTAACACAAAACCTAAAAGACGTCCCCAGTTATTTTTACATTCAGAGTAATTCGCTACCTTTTAAAGCGATATTAAACTCGATGCCATTAAAATTAATATTTACATATTACTGTTGCTTAAAGTACTTGATTAACGTATTTTCTAATTTAGGCCTTAAATGATTTTTTTGTAACTGTTAACGCTTTAATTTTTAACAGCTATTAACCCTTTAGGATTCTTGACGCGGCAAATGCGCAGAAGAGATTCAGCACCACCGTTGCTCAGTGTTAAACTGGGCGCCGATTGCGAAGCGGAGGCGGGCTGACGGACACTGAGCAGCACTGACGCGGAATCCCTTTTGCAGTTTCGCAGCGCAACAAAAAAAATCCCAAAGATTTTAAAGTTATACTTTTATTTTATAACTGTCTTATCGCGCAAAATTTCATTTCTGGGAAAGGTTTTATAAAAACTTTATGCGTGGAACGGTTATTTAATCTAAATTTTAGTTTTTTTTAAATATACAAGGTAGTTTTTTTTTAAATATTGGTACCGGATATAGTATTACAGATTTCATATAATGTTCCATTAAATTAATAAATAATTCCACTTAATTAAAAACAATTACAAAGTTATCACAACTCTGCGCACTAGATTAATAGATTTTAAGGATAGATTTTAAGTACTCCGACGAAATTTTTTGATTTGAAGAAACAGCGTTCATTTTAACAATACAAAAAATAGCTGGGAAAAATAGTTTGACATTTATCAAAACCGGTTTTTTAAAATCTATCTATTGGACATTTTGGACAAAATTTTAGCTAAATTTAATGCCGATAAATCAACGCAGGTACATAAAGATAAAAAATGAACATTATGATTAACGTTAAGTATAGTTAGATTTCCACATATTTCAAAAATTGCAAAAATATTTTTTGTTCACCGGAGCAAAAATATTTTGATAATAGGTATTAACCATGCGATTCTCTTAACAAACAACTAAACATACTATTTGCTTTGTTACAATGCAAATTCGCGAAGGTAAATTTTGCGTCACAACTGAATTTTTAGGGACAAGTGTAATGAAACCAAGTGTCTTAAAACTCAGCGGTAGGCATTTTTTTTAAAATAATATTGCAAAAAATATACCTATTAAAATTAATTATATTCAAAAATATTTACAAAGTTTTAGTTAAAAATCTTTTATTATTGTTTTATTTTAGTAATAAAGTTTCTATCTAGAGCGTAGTCAATTATTTTATGTTATAACCGGCCATACAACTGTTGACATAATAATAACAAGTTCTATTACTAATACTTTTCATGTTTTCAACCAAAAAATATGTGCCCTAATTTAATTAACAAAGTGGTAAGTTCCCTTGTTTTCGGGAATTATCTTCCCGTATAGTGTACTGTATTGGCTAATATTATCGATTTAATCGGGGCGGTTTTAGGTCCGTTTTGATCTTGGAAACATGTTTCTTTTTGATGGGTTTTTGAAAAGAGTGATCTGCCACCGACTGTCAACGAGTTTTTCTCCACTACCACCCACCGTTATTGAATTAACGCGAAGGATCGCGCCCTCCCCGTTTTCAAATTAGTTAAGAATGAATTTTCCTGAAGTTTTCCGATTTCCTATTCGCCCATAATTGTCACCTGTCAAGGCAATGACCATTTTTTAAAAGTTCGGTTTCATTATTTGACGTTCGTCTAATGTGATTTCAATTGTTTCACTGGGTTTTACTGTTGTCAACTGTTGTATCAAGCCATTTCAAAGGGGTTTATCAATAAACACAGCGAAAATTGTAAAAAGTCGATGTTCAACTAAATGAGAATAGGGGTCTTTTTTTCTTATCACCTAGATTTTTTTCATTTTAATTAAAATTTGTTGCAGAAAATTTGAATGCGTTGTCGAAAAATATAAATTTATTTTAAAGAAATAAAATTTTATTTATTTTTATAGTGTATCGGTATAAATATAATATGTACTTCAAGAAATGAATGGAAAACTTTTTTATAAATAGAATAAAACAAATTAAACAAAATAATGTTACAGAAATCGTTAGAAAAACAAAAAAAACTACTGTATTTTAACAGCGAATTAAATTGTGAATTAAAATTTTATCGAATAATAACTTTCAAATTTAAAATCGTATTATGCTTTATAATATGTTATTTGTTTATTTTCCGAAAACGATTTATAAATAATACATAATTGTGAATAACATTTTGTATTAAATTAACATCATGTTAAACATAAAGAAACTTGTGTTTGTGACTTAAATTTTAATTTCTGTCGATTTTTTATAATTTAATTATTTGAATTTAAACTGCCGATAGAGTTCAAGATTTGCAGCGATTATTTGTTATTAACAGATGAATTGTATAAATTAAATTTTGCTCTCTCAGTTTCATAAACCTAAATTGTACAATTCAAACGCCATTAATTTGTATTAAAACAGTTCCGATATACCTTAACGACAGAACTCAGAAATTTGACAGCATTGATCATTTTAAATTCCACTTTTAATAATTAAACAATATTTCACATAAACGTTTGTTTTTAGGCTCAATTTAACTTAATTTATTATTTTTTTATAAGTGTTGCGTTTTTACATTTTTTTTTCAAAAACTAAATAGATACATACATGATACGTATATGTATAACTTGTACCTCTTAAAATTTTTGAGTATTATTGATTTCAGTTGTTTAATCTACTATGTGTGTTTTTCACTGACAATTATAGTATAACCTAATATAAAAATTTGTAAATAGGTATTATTGCCATTGTTATAATACATATTTTTATTGGAATACTTAGATTTTCCCAAAAAGCTCAGTAGTACCCAGAGAGCAAACAATATTTTTAGAAATTAGATAAAGTGTGTTAAAGCACTAAAAAATCAACTGTTAGTTTGAAACGTTATTCGGAAAAAAATGGCAAAAAATTGTGTGATACATAAAACTTGAAACTGTCTCTAAAATATCAGAATTTTAAAGTGTAAAAAAAGCATTTGTAAATTTAATTAATAAAATAGCTTAAGCATTATATTTAGGCTTAGGTTTAGGCCTTATACATATGTTTATATTTTAATGATTTGAAACATGCGGTTTCATATTTATATTTTGGGGTCAAAATTGCAGTTAACTGCAAAGTGTTCTTAGCCAAGTTCCCTATCATCTTTTATTTCGAGGATTCATATCTTAAAATATGTTTTTGAAAATAGTTTTATTTAACTTTATCAATTATAAACTTTTAGGAATCTTGTTATTTTAGATTTTCAGTTATAAAGGGCAGCTCGGTTAAGGTGTAAAGAATTAAATAAGTAAATAAAATATTACCCATGGCGCAGGAAAGTGGGATAAAGGGCGATCGCACTCTCCCTTGGCTTGCAAATCCATGTATTTTTTTTAATTTTCCGATTATTATGTGGTAAAATTGTCGTGCATTTGAAATTCATAAAATTAATAAATTTTTTTTTCTCTGCCAGCATATTAGCTTAGTTTGTTATACAACGGTTTGTATAGAGTGATTTTTTTTTCAAAGTAAAATATATGTTTTCAATGAACTAACTGTGTGGCTATGATAAGCCGGTCGACCGTTATGATTAATGGCCGATGTTCGTTCGGTATGGCCTTTTTTCATTTAAACGGCCCGTGGCGCTATTGTCCTCCGCGTGTTTGCGGGGGCTTCGGAGAGCGCGGCGCCGAAGGCTGTGCTCCATTAGGGGTTTTTTATTTTTAAAAACGAGCGCGAGGGGCTTTGCGTATATACGCATGCGTTCCTGAGACTCGGAACTCCGGTGTTTTTGACAGAAAACTGTTGTGACAGAGAACGGCCGGCGGGCCCACCAAGTCCACCGATTCCAAACCCAGCCACCGCCCCGATGCCACCCATTGTGCTGGCTGTGTTAAAAATTTATTCTTACTATAACGCGATTTGCTTTTTATACGATGATTTTTGTCGTTTATTACGACTCAATTGGGCACATTTTTAATATTTCATTTTAGGTTTAAAAAGGTTTAAGAATAGATTTATATTAGCAAGTAGGGTAACTGACTTAATTTCGGCCAGGCCTTAATTTCGGCCACCAATTTAGGGTGTTAGAAAATTGGCTTATTTTTAAAACACAAAAGAACGAGCACAAAAGCAACTGGATTAATGTTGAATAAAGTGTTTTTGCAAATGTTTTTTTATTTTTGTTATTCTGCATTATCAACATTTTCATACAAAAAGTGAATTTTTTGTGATTTTCTTAATTTTTGCTTTGTGTTTAAACTGCATCAAATTTAGAACGAAGCACTATATAACCTTAAAATATCTTCTATTTAAGGCTCAAAATTGTTAATTTTCATGTTTTGATATTTTCTTCAAAATCACTTTGCAATGCGTTTAACTAACTGCGCATTTTAAGATTCCGTTAATTTCGGCCACCTTAAAATTTAGGTGAAAGAACCTGCCATTTTTTGATGTTTTCAAATATCATCGTACTACCGTATTTATAAAGAATTTTTTTTGCTCGTTTGAGTTTTTTTCACGTTTTTTTAAGCCAAAAAAATTCAACAAAAAATACCGGTTATTAAAACTTGTTTTTTTAAGGTTTTAACATAATTATTTAAAGTCTTGCTAATAACTATTAAAGTTTGCAAACAGGAAAAAATTAAGTTATATGTACCAAGAACAATACCTAAGGATAATTTTGCAACCTTTAAAAATTTTTATTGTTCATTTTGGCAATAGTTATAGCTAGTTTTTTCTAGGTTGCCGAAATTAATGGCTCGCGCCTTAATTTCGGCCACTATAAAAAAAACTTTAAACCTCCACTGATATTTAAGTGTAACAGAAATTTTACAATTTTGCACTGGAATAACAAAAATAGCTATCGTTTTTATTTTTAGACTAAATTTTGGGTCGATTGGAAAAAACAGAAAAAGCTTATCCAAAAAAATAAAAAAGGTGGCCGAAATTAAGTCAGTTACCCTACTACTTTGTAAAAACTTGAAAACACATTTTGTAAATTTATTTATTTTATTATTTATTTATTAGTTTATTGATTATTAGAAAAACGTGAATTTAATTCTGGTCAAAAACAAAATAAATTAATTTATACAATTTTACTACTTGAAAAAAAAATTTGGAAATACTTTGGTACCAAGCGGTGACTTTAGGAATTCAAAATAAACAATAATAAATCAATACGGAATGTTTAAAAACACTGATTAAAATGAAGCAAAAATATTTTATTCCAAAATTTATTTATTTCAAAACTAAAAAAAATCCAACAACTCACGAAATACTAACTTGATGTAAAAAATGACATTGGCTTTGAACTAACATTTATCAGTTTAAACCATTAAAAACACAGTTTTACTAATCAAATTCTTAAATTCTTGAAACGTATGTAGTAATTTTTTAATACTGGGCCCATCAGGTTGAATAAACTCCGGAAATGTTGTAGTCTTGGTGCCAAGAAGCCAAATTATAGATATTTTTGTATTAAATAAGAATAATCATGATTACTCCTTCAATATAACTGGGAAAATTTGATTTAGATAAGTACTTTTTTTGTTTTTCTTTTAAATTCAAAGTAAAAATAAATCTAAAAAAAACAATTTGTCTGACCCTGAATTCACCTAACCCAGACCTTATTTACGTGAGATACAGATAAAAACAAACATTATTATAATTTTAATCACATTCTTCCATAGAAAAATTTTCATTACTTCTATTTCTTTTCCAGAGTTAAATAGCAAAAATCATAAGTTTTATGTGGCAAAACTTTTAAAAAATTAAAATAAAATCAGGTTTTATATCATGTAAACCCCCTTTCACCTGTCATTTTATTAGAAATAAACCTCTGATCAAATTTTGGTTGTCATTCGAATTCCTTATTTTTTAACCTGGTACAGTGTTAAAAACAAATATTTGCAGTAGGTTCCAGTAACAAAAAAACCGCTGACAAAAAGCCTTTACTGTCCAACTTACCATTTTATTGGTTTTTTACCAATATATGTATACAAACTGTATATAAGTATTTTCCTCAAATATTTTCAGATAAATCAAAGCAATTAATGTTTTAAGAAAAAAATTTGTGTGTTTTTTAGAGTTCTTTCTATAGATAAATAACACTGCTGATGTTTTTTAAAACTAATGTGATTAAATTTAAAAACTTTTGCATTATAAATTTAAAATAAAGGAAAAACAGCCTAATAAAGTTACTTTAATAATTATAGTGGTATTGTGTAAAGTGAAGTTATGTTAAAGTGAGTGATATCCTAAGAATACCTTTTTAGTTTTTTGTTGCTTGATTTCAATAAATAATTGTCTTATTATGTTAGAATAAATTAAAGTACTATATATATTTAGTGAATAAATACTATATAAATACTATATGAATAAATACTATAAATACTAAGCAAATCTAGCAAGAATATTTCTGTCTATCGGTTATCAAACCTTATCACGCTAAAAGGAATATTTTTTATTTGTGCAGTTTCATCACAGTTAAAGTTATTTTAATTGAAATATACTTTTTTAGCTTAATACTGATTACAAATAAAATTCGGATTCGGGTACTTCTCCATATGGTTAGCTGATATATATAAGTACATTTAATTGGTGCGGGTTTTCTTCCTCCGGACGAATGAGCTCCTCAGCAGGAGGCTCCGAGTCGAAAAAAACTATGCCACAAGCCGAAGATCTTGCTTTTACCAAAGGTAAAATCATTTATGTATTTTTATACTTTTCATATTGATAACTCGATTAATAAAGACATAGGTTAAAACACTTTTTTGATTAGTAAATGTCATTTCCATACTAAGCTTAAACTATTTTTGATGTAAAATTAAAAATAATCAAAATACTTTATGGTCCTTTGGAATTTTTTATATTTATTAACGATCTAAACTAATTTATTGACTTAAAGGTGATGTATTAATTCATGGTGTATTTGCTGTTTAATTAATACTAATCGATGTATCAGGTCACACTGAGAAAAAAATTGTATTACAACAGAAATTAATTCTCAACGGTTAACGAGTTATTAACAAGAATATCACTTAATTATTTCCAATGTGTTTGTTATACACCATTTTTCAAAAGAAAACATTTCTGCTGGACGGATATTAACAAAACTTAGTAGAATTCATGCTACGGTACCAAAAAAATTAAATTTTAAATTTGGTTTAATCCCAAAAAGTATTAAATGAATAATGCCATTTTTAAAACATCATATTCCACAAATAGTGTTTGGTGTTTGGTTTATGTTGTGTTTTAGAACATTTTTATAATTGCGAAATGTAAAATTTAAAGAAGTGAAATGTCTTTTTTATACTTGGTTCACTTCTTTTAAAAGTAAAACTTTGACTAGCTAACAGATAATACCAGAATAGATGCAAACAAAAAACACACCAACTATAAAAAACAAATTTTTTTTTTGAAAATGGCAGTACTCATTTAATACTTTTTTGAATTGAACCAAATTTAAAGCTCAGACTTTTTGGTACCCTAGCATGGTTTTTTTTAAGTTTTATTGTTTTCTGTTTAGTAAAAATATTTTCGTTTGAAACATGGTGTATAAAAAACAACATTGGAAATAACCAAGCGGTATTCTTGTTAATAACTCGTTTACGGTTAGGAATTAATTTTTGGTGTAATACAATTTTTTTCTCAGTGTGACCTAATACATCGATTACTATTAATTAGAAAGCAAAATAAAATACACCATGAATTAGTATACTGCACCTTTAAGCTGCAGTTTAAGCTTTTTTATATTTTCTTTCGGTTTTGATTTTTTAATTTTAATAAAGTTAAACGTTTAAGAATATTCTGTGATTTTTTCTAATTGACTTATATATCATTAATACAAAAACATTTTTTACCATTCAACAATAAAATACCTATTTACAATTAAAAATTTAGAATTCTGAAAATATAACAACAAAACCTACTAAATCTTTTAAAAATTGTTCTATAAAATGAAAGTTTGTACCAAATTACGAGAATTTTAAAAATTTATTATTTAATGTAATTTGGCTGTTGAAAATTTGCAAAAAACGTAAAAAAATATTTGGTTGTAAGAACAAAATTTAACTGAAAAAATAATAAATAAGAGCCAACATGAAGAGAACTGAGTATTGTATTTTATTTTAGCAAACAAACAAAAAAAGTTAATATGGACGTTTAATAGTTGATTGACAGGTGAATAATTTTTATCTAGAGAAGAATTTTTCTTTGTGTAAAAAACTAGCTGCGTTTCTTTTTGCCTGGTCCATGTATACATTATAGATAAGAGAGGAACAAGCATTTAAAGCTACACCATCTCTTTTTCCCTTGAAAAATATTTTTAAATAATCAAGAAATTATTTGTGGGTGAAATATTTAAAGCTATATTTGTACCAAATTTTTGTGTTTACCAGTTTGTTACTATTTTAAATTGAACGAAGACTAGTCATTTAGATATCATAAAGTAAAAAACTGTGCTGTCTCCATTTATAAAATTAAAATCAATCCAAATTTTAAAAACTCAATAATAATTTTATTGTTTAAAAATTGAGCGTACTTTAAAAATATGCAGAAATTTAATCAGAAAAAATCATTTAAAGTTATGTGGACTTAGAAAATTTTTAAATAAAATCTCCTACAAATATAAGCCGGATATGTCTTACTACGAATAGAAGACTATTGTCCATATCTAAAACACTGTTAAATAAAAAATTCTTCACATTAAATTTTTGTGCCCTATCACAATTACGATAATTATATATTCAATTTTGCAACAATGTACTTTTTAAGGTTATTTACCTTCACCAAAATGAAAAAAAAAAATTATATTTGAAGGTTTAGAGGTTCTGTGCTTCTCAGTTTTTTGTGGTTTTTTTTGCTACACTTGCTTATGTTGCACATTTGTTTACACAAGCGTCGTTTTAAGTGCCGTTTCAGCGCTCTGCTTTTTTTACACTTATTTTTTAAGCTATCGCCATCTCCAGACAAAGTATATCCATCAGAAAACGAGTCGCAGGAAATGAATCAAAAATTTTACTGCGACTTAGTTTATAGTAGTAGTCACCTAGCCCTAACAAAATAAGTCGTAGTGAATATTGACACCAGTGTCCATGCCTTGTTTTTTTATTTTAAAATTAAAAATGATTGTCATCTTTTAGATAACACACAACAAAAGTAAAATTTGTCTATACATGACTGTTTTTTTATCATACGTGCACGCCTCTTTTAAAAATAACCGATAATTTATAGATTAATTCCCAGTTGTGCTGCCATTGGGTAAATCTGATTGCTTTTGTAATACGACTGAGATATTTTTGTGGGTCAGCTAAAAACTAGGGCAGTTTTTTACATATTTTCAAATTCGATACGTTTTGCACCATAGCATAGACATAGATGTATTTCAATCAATTATACGTAAATTTTGATGTTTAAATGACTTAGTGCGCAGTTTAATTAACTTAACAAATAAGTTTTTACAATATTAATATTGTAAAGAATTTTTTGTCATCTGGCTTGCGTTTTATTGAAATTAATCGGGTGATTTTTTAGCTTTACTTTTTTTCATTTTTTGCATTATGTTGGATTTACAATTTTTTTAAACCTTACAATTTGTGGTTCAACTGGATAATAAATTTAGTTGAAGTTATATAGCCACATCTTGTTTTTGTTTATGTTTTATAATATTAAATATTTTTCACATGGCCTACCATTGGTAGCATTTTTTTCAAGTTTAATTGAGAAATTGGGGTTAAAGACAGAATCTCAACCCTCCTTGGTTTGGTAAAGATATTTTTTGACCGTTAAACTATCAAGGCACCCCAAAAATATTTCAAAAACGCGACCATTTAAACCGGCTTTCTTGAATTTAATTAAGTAATACTGGTTTATCTTCAACTGCAAATTTTAAAGTCGCTATGCAGTGAAACAACGGCCAATTTCTATTTGAAATTTTTTAGATACATTTTTGCATTTCGTTTTTTGGACAAACATGCTATTAACCGTGCTACTACAACTTCATTTTAGAATCGTAAATGTTTTTATGTGTAAATAGTTTTTTTTTAGTTTTTAGTTTTGGTGCAGAGTCTTCTGCTCAATATGGAAAACTCCCCCAACCAAAACTTTTCAAGTTAAATTGTTTATGAAATCTCATTGCTCCATATGTAGTATCTCTAATAAGTTCTCAGAGATCCTAGAGAAGTTTAGCAACGAAAATACTTTTAACTGAGTACAGTAAATAAATTTGTTTCAATAGATTTTTTTTGTTGCGGAATTTTTTAGTACAACCGGCCATCTCTTTAAGCATATTATTATGTAGGGAGTACGAAGGTACTTATATATTTCTTTTCACAAACGTCTCGTGTTGGGAGTTATCCATACACAACTCTTTCCGGTTAAAAGTATTAATAATCACAAAAATCTTTTCAGCAAACATAAAAGCTCATGCGTTACTAAAATTTATTAAAGCTTTTTTTAGCCTCTGCCACACCGACAGACAGTGTGAAAACAGCAGCTCTACCATCCAAACCAACAAAAGAACAAAACATTCTGTCTGACACCAAACCCAAGGGGGGAGTGCATCACCCCGGATCTTCCGGAGGTGCTTTCGTTCCGAAACCTGGATTTTCCTCCGCCTTTACACCCTTGGGATCTCCCGATAATCTAAGCACATCGTCGCATTTCCCGATTCTTCCTTTTCGTAAGTTGCTTAAAAAGCTTTTTAATAGAAATATTTCACTAGCAATGTGTTTTTGATATTTTTGAAAGTTTTTGTATTTCACAGTTAAGTTTATTGTTTTATCTTTATTGCTCTTTAATTCGAAACACAATTGAAATTAAATTATTACAACAGTAAACAGAACAACAACGATTTATTTAGAGAGTTTTTTAAAAAATCTTTAATTTATTCTATATTCAATAATATCTAATACGCAATGTTAAACAGATAATGCGAGTTATGGAATTCTCACGGCAGTTGGTTTCTCCCCTTGGTTTACAGAAATATCAAGCTGGGAGTTATTTACAAAACTATCATGCTAAGAATCTATTATCCTAATAAATTTTTGTGAATGCCTGAAAACATATTAAAAAAACTTTATTAGAGACGTGCGTTCATGGAATAACAGCGCATTGATTTTTTGAAAACAAGGTATTTTCTGGTTTGATCGAATTTTTAATATTATTTGGTTTTTTCAGCAGTGAATATTTTATTAAAATTGATAATAAAATTAAAAGTTAATTGTTTTTGAAAATTTCAATTTATTAAACGGTTTCATTTTTATAGACGCGTTAAGTTTTATAAGACAGATTAAAAGTTTAGATTCACTATTTGACCATAAATTTTTCTAACTGAGGATTTATTAAAATTATTTACAAAGATTGTTTTTTTGTTACCATCAGTTTTTTTAAAGTTGAAGAGCGTTTTGTAAAAATATGGACAACGATGGAGCTTCTTAATACTATATAACTAAAATTTGTTCGAAAACAATTGACACTGAAAAAATTTTTCAAGTGAACATATGTCGCTAACGGTGCGATTGATTCAAAATATGTATTCTATATATAAATGTATAGCTTACAGTAAACTTTATATACTAATAAAACTTTTTTGTATAAATCAAACGTACCGTTAGTGAGATATGTTCACCTAAAAAATTTTCTAGTCTCAATCATTTTTTTAGACGTTATATTTTTTTGTCTGTATATTCCTGGACTATGCTTTAATAAATTTATGCTTAGTTAGAACAAATTTTTGTTTTGAACTATAATTAGGTATCAACTACTTGCACTATTTGTGACGTTTTCTACTGTCAAAAAACACAGGGCACTCGTAAATTAAAAAAGGTAACAATTATTTTTTACAGAAAAGTGTCAACAGAAAAAATTCATGCGCAGTTTGAATATTTTTTTTTAATTTTATACCCTTGAACGTTTAAGGTTTTTCAAACCGCCGAAATTTTTATGAGACAATTAAATCTCGTTTTATTAACATAATTAACTTGGCATTTGATTAGATCGTATTAGATTACAGTTGAAGTCAACACAATAAATTTTAATTTGAAGAAGATTTTTTAAAACATTTCCATTACAAAAATACATTGACTGTTAAAACTCAAGTTTATTTAATAACATCTCAATATTTGTAAAAAAAATCATAAAAATTTACGGCGCGGTCCCCTTTGAAATTTTAATTTTACGGAATTTGAAAAAACAGCAAAGAAGTGATTAAGAAAGAAGAAAGACTGTTTTTGTTTAGTTGTCAAGGTAATAAAAAATTTACCACAACCTCGTGCCATCGTTTTTTTTTAAATACATCTTTTTCTGGAAAAAGGTGCTTGAGGACCTCATAAAATTCTAACGTTCTCCTCAGGTTTTTTTGTTAGACCCGAAACAGGAAGAACATCCGCTCACATTTTTATTGCAGTTCTATGTTTTGCTATAGAATATTATAAATATTTATAATAATTTTTTATAAAAAAAAAGCCCTTCTACTAATCAAATGCCTATATCGCTTAGAATCAATTTTAAACAGATCGGTCTCAAATTTTTGTAGCCTTGGCGACAAAAATCCAAAATATTAAATTTGAAATTAATAGGTTTCAGTTAAAGAATACTTTGCTTTGTCATTTAGCTTACCTGAGCATTAAAATAGGAATTTCATTTGTGAAAATCTAGCTTTGACTTGAGTTAACTTTACCAAAACATTATTCGAAACGTTTTAACACAAAAGCAATTTAATAAGGCCGGATAAGGCCTCCAGAAAAATTTAAATGCCACGTTATAAAAACAACATTGAGACCAATAAAAAACTATGAATTTTATTGAGCAAGATCGATGAGTATTCAATATAGCGGCTGCTTTAAATTTTACCAGTATTTTATATGGTCAGATGTAAATTTTTATCGAAACTTTAAGGTGGAATTAAACTACAGTTGTGTTCCTTGATAAAAAATTTTTAATGAAAAAGTTTTATTTTTTACACGGTTTGTTAATTTACAAAATTAAAAAAAAACTTTGTAATACTATAGACAAATAAAATCTAGCTGACCTCGATAAATTGAAACGACTATTTAACAACAAAACCATTTAAAATTTTTTAACAAAAGCGGTTTAATAATAATAATCGAAACCTGTATTTTGATAATGTTTTATCAAACTACTGAATTTGGAATCCAAAAGCAAATTTTGAGAGGTCTAAAGTTAGTTAATTTTTGTATATTTTGTGAAAAGGTGGAATAAAAAAAATGTGCGTTCTTATTTTTTTAAACGTCATAACCGCACAGTTTTATTGGTCCGCTCATATCTGCATACTATTTTACGAGGTCAGCCATATATATTTTAACCATAGATATCTGGATACAATTTTTATCTGGATCCCGTTTACCTCATCAGAAACGTACATTATGTAATGAATGAATTGTTTGCATTTATAATTCCTATACGCACAGTATTTGGTTATGTTACCATACCATCACAAACGCAGCAAATTATTTTTTGAAATTTGTTTATTAGCTACTATTTTGTTACAAAAGTATTTTATTAAGTAACATATTTTTTACCACGTATGAAAGTCTGCATACATAATGAATATCATATTTGGACTTCTAAAATATTAAGCTAATAGTTTCAAATTTTGGCGAAGTATTTTAATATTTATCATGTTGTTAATAAATTTCAAGCATGGTTTATGTGTTTAGGATAGATTAGGAAAACAACTTTAATTTTATGAAAATTAACTTTTACTATAGGCAAATTAAACCTGGTTCGTCTCTATGTGTTGCAGTATTGAATCGACTATTTAACAACAGCAATTTAGAATTTGAAATCAACACGGACTAATATTAAGGATTATATTTAGTTGAACATCTATTTTTATTAAATTACTTAATTGGAAACAAAATTTTTTTAGACGGATGGAGCTTTCTAATTTTTGTATATTTTAAGAAAAGGCGTGTTTAAAAAAATTATGCGTTCCAATTTGTAAAGCGTTAAAAGCTTACATTTTAAATCAAGACCGATATAACAGCCTGATAATATTAAAAAAATTGTTTTAAATAAGTCTTGTCCATTTTAATTTCATGAATTTAAAATCTTTTAACAAAGAAAAACTTGGCATGTCAAAACACCGGTGAGATACGTATAATGTTAAATTTTTTTAATGAAAACTTGTTATTAACCCACAAATTTTTTTGTGAAAAAAAAAAGTCATTTCTGTAAAATAAAAATTACTTTCTTACACTTACTAGTGATATTTCTACCCTTCGATATCATGCCCCAGAGCTCAGGCCTCTTGAAGCGGAGGGAGCTTTGCAGCTTCACCACTTGCATGAGTGATGGTTTTAAGTTATTTTATTTGTAGTTTAAGAGTATTTTTATACTTTTTAAAAGTTTGAAAAATTTTTGTTTGTAAAAACATTTGTTACAATACTCTATGTTATTACTCTTTAATTATTTAAGAAATTAGTACAGAAATGGGCAAAATTTCGGAGTTTGGATTTGAGGGAACATCACTATTATCTACAATATATTATCTGCTTTAATTTTTTCACAACACAACAAAATTGAGTAAAGCAATTGTTTTCTTTAAATATATGTTTTGGGGTTAAAATTTTTACATACTTTTTTGCGAAACAATCTGAAAAATTAATAGGAAATTGCTTTGAATCACGCCTTCAGAAAATTCCTAACAAAGTTTTACATGCAAAGTTTTAAAAAAAACGACACTCTATAACTGCTTTTTTGAGTTTAAAAAATATTCAGTGGCAATTTCAGCTCGGCCCAGGAATCTCATCGCCTGAGCGGTTGGTAAAGATTTATGACCTTTTTTCATCTTGAAATAACTGTGCAAGGTGGCCGAACCAGAAAACGCATATAAAGTTAACACTGCCGTAATTCACCGCTTTTATTAGTTACGTTTCTAATTAATACAATTTATATTATTATTGCAACCGAAAATAAATTATTATTTTAAAAGCGAACATTTTTCTCCTATTCTAATCAGTTTCTGTAATAAGTTTTTATAGCTAAAACATAAACTACAAACCGCTAAAAATAAACTGTATACGTCTAATAAATAAATAAATAAACTAAAAATAAACTATTATGTCACTGGACATAAAACCTAGAATTAAGCATGCACATGGAACTTTTTTAACATCTTATAAATATATGAATCCCCAGTTAAACATATATGTTGTAATATAATTGTGTTTCAAAAACTTTTTTCTCGCTAAACTGCGCTGTTGAACGTGTTCGAGTATTACTGTTGTAGCAGGTGGGGAGTTAAGGCGGTGGTGTTAAGATTTATGGGCGATCCGTTGCGGACGGTCTGAGTATAGTAATATCCTATTTTCACACAGTCGTAAAATCCAGTCGGGATTCTCATAACTCCTTTCCTCATCTTGATAGTGCCATAATCTTTACTTTTCCGCCCTCGCCAAAATTACCATTTAACGTCCGAGTTAATTTTTTCCACTCGACACCTCGGAATATCGGTAGGTCTTTTTGTTGCCAGAGGCTTTCCAAAAACCCATTTAGAGGGTAAGTAGAATTTAACGTTTAAGAAGAGCGTGAAAAATTGTGCATATGTTTTCAAATATTAGGGCAATTGACTTAATTTCAGTAAAACATTAATTTCTGGAAATTGTTTGTCTTCTCCAAAATTATATAAATCATTTGTGTAAAATTGGAAACATTTTAGTCAGTAATGTGTTAAAAATATAAAATATGATTCTTTTAACTTATATAATTTATTTAAATCAATACATAAATTCTGTTCCAAATCACAAAAAATCCTTGTGCATTAATAAAAATAAATTTTTTAAAAGTCATCTGAGGGGAAAACTTATAATTTTACGTAGAAGCCTTCTCTTACCTAAAGTTTAACATATCGAATATTTTTTCATCAACCCAACTGAATAATTTGGATATGAATTGATGTTTTGGCCACTTAAAATTTAATTCTTAAGATGTAACCTGTCTTAAAACAGAGCAATAAAGATGCCTTCAATAAATAATTCGGGTGCCTTTCACAAGACACCTTATTAAATAATATTATTTCTAATGAAATACTAGCTATTATTTTAAAACGAAATACTAGCTGGGCGGATTTAAATATGAATATTTTTCTTACTATATATAAATTAACCAATTAATTATAATTTTTATCTGGAAGTATTATTCCTTAAACGTCGTTCATGTCAAATGTCACCTCAAGGAATCACATATCCTCAAGTAAAAATAAGTCAAGGTTTTTTCATGTGTTCACGATAGAATCTCACTGTCAATAGCTAATCTTGATTATTTTTGACGTTGCTGAGAATTAGATCTTTAATTTTGTTTTAATAATTTATGATATATTGAGAAATTTTTTATAGAAACCTTTTTAAAATTTTTCAACCCATTCTAATGTTTTAACAAATTGTTTTAAACCTCTCAAAATTTCATTCCATTGTTTGGTTCTGCTTTTTAATTTATTTGGAATTTGTTAGATTTTAACATTATTAGTTACAAAATTAGTTTAATTTATATTTTTATTTAACTTAAATTTTAAAAAATCTGCAAAAATACAAAAATGATTTTTGTCTCTACAAAAATGATTTGTACTATAGAAACAAATTTAATTAAACATCATGCGTAGCAGCCGTAATGTCCAAGCATCAGGCGTAGCTAAATTTAACAACTAAATTTAACGTAGCTAAATTTAACAATTTAACAATTAAAATTGACTTCACGAATCCCTAGCGGTCAAATTTAAACTGTTTCGTTGTGTGAATAAGTTAAACCGTGATTTATATTAGTATCAAGAATATATAACACAAGAGAACATTCGACTGTACACTAAATTTTTAACCAAAATTTTGCGAGAAAAGTCGCACTTTTGATATCATGTGTGACTTTTCTCGCAAAATTCTGCTTTTTTCTGCTAGTTTTTTTGCGCTGCTATTTTTAACACAGTGTTAGTTTTCTCGCAGTGGGGACTGCGACTTTTTTTGCACTCTATACTGCTTTATTCGCACTGCGATTATTTTCGCACTGCGAGTCTGGCTGCGCAACAAAAAAAAATATACAGACGCTGGTAAAAATATGGAGTAAAACACTTTGAAACTTGTTTTATTTAAATTTAAAACGTTGCAAAGTTATTTTATTTCATTGAAACTAAAAATTTTTAGCATCTTAAGGTTTTTTAAAGCGGAGTCTTTTTAACATCTGAACAAACGACTTTTACTCATTTACACATAAAATTCTCGCTCCGCTTTGTTTTTATTTTTTTTGTTGTGCAGCCAGACTCGCAGTGCGAATAAAGCAGCATAGAGTGCAAAAGAAGTCGCAGTCCCCACTGCCAGAAAACTAACACTGGGTTAAAAATCGCAGTGCGGGGAAACTGGCAGAAAATGGCGGATTTTTGCGAGAAAAGTTTTTTTTTGCGAGAAAAGATTTTTGCGAAAAAAGAGAAACAAATTCGAAATTGCGACTTTTCTCGCAAAATTTTGGTCAAAAATTTAGTGTACAGTCGGACATTCTTTTGTGTTATATATTCTTGTTGCTATCAATTGACTCTCATGGCTGTCAGATCGTGCATACATAACTATGTATACGCCACACCACCGCCTGTCAAAACTTCTTGGCAGAAAAAAAACTGTCGGGGCGCAAATCCATATTTTTGTACCGTTGCACTGTTGTGTGAACAAAATCATGCCGCTGTAGGCACCACGCTTGGAAACTATTAAAATACCTATCTCCGCCGGTTTTTATAAAGTCAATCACAACAAAAAGTTTAATAAGTAATTTTAAAAAAAAGGAACAACATGTGGCCATATAACTTCAACTAAACTTATTCAAATTTTCTTAAAACTTCATCAATGTCAAAAACAACAAACTCTTTGTCACTCTCCATTCTGAGTAAAATTTAATCCGCATTAGGTTACTAAATTAAATTGAGATCTAAAAAAATTTTAAGGGTCGCGCATTTTAATACAAATAACTTATACGTTTTGTTTGGCGCTTATTTTGCAACACTTTGCATAAACAATTTAGAACTGGGAATTTTACACAAGGTTACTAAGATCTTGCTCATAATCAAGGTTCATTCATTGTTCGTATATCTAGATCTTGTGTGAATGGAAATTGATTTATTGATATGAGATGAGCGCCTATTGTTAAACAACCTTCTTATTAGCATAAACCAAATCAGCGGTGTTGATTACCATGTTTACGTCTTTTTTGCCAGTTTTTCTGCATTTCTTTGCTCGTTTTTACTCGCAAAAACGTCTATTGATCTTTTTCGCCTGGAAAAAAATCTGTCGTTGGTGTTAGGGTAAAAGTTGGTGAATTTATTTGCCGTTAACTAAAACCACAATTTTAAATGTTTAGTAAGATTTTGAGAGTAAATATATTTATGTGAATTGGCAAAACATTTAATATTGTTTGTAAAGAAAAGAAGTAATAGATTTTTTGATAACATTTTTTTTTAAATTTTTCTATTTTATAAACTATGTTTTTACGTGTTTAAACAAATGTTTATTTTTTATTTTCTAAAATTTTTTGGTGGTGTTTAATAGTTTGGTTGGTTGGTTGGTTAATTTTCTAAGATTTCAATTATTATTAAAGATTATGGTTTTATGATTTTATGAAATCTCCATTAGATTTCATAAAATTATAAAATCAAAAACAAGCATTACGTATGAACATAAAATCTATATTTCTGTTTTCGAATTTTTCTTGAAACGTTACAGTGCAACTGAATTACCGTAGTGTTGTTTAATAGGTCAATTAAATTACGATTTTAAAATAGTTTAATGCTTTTTGCACCAAAATTAAAAGTTATTGAGCTTAAATTTTAACGTATTATAGGTTTTTTAATATCGCCAACATTAATTAAGACTATTTTGTAACTGATTTTATTGACGAATATGACAATTGAAATATAAATACAAATTCACAAAAAAAGCCAAATAAAAACTGTATTGTAGGATTTTTCATTTTTTTGTCAAAAACTTTGTATTTTAATTTTTTTGACTTCTCAAGGTATTATTGTACGAAGAATTATTACGGCACATTTTTATAATGCATTTGTTGCTTCATTATGTGGAATTATCGAAAAACATCTTTTTTCGTACTGCTGTTTACGTATAAAGATTTTTACTTCTGTTTTTGACTGGGTCAGCCCCAAGGAATCAAGTAGTTATCGTTTCCGTAAATACTTTTATCATATTTCACGCCTTTTAAACGCGTGTTTCTGCAGAATAAAACATTAAATTCACGCTCACTTATTGCTCCTGAGGGGATTTTAAACCGTTGCATGTATTTTTATTTTACAAATTTGGACAGTTGACCATCTGCCATCCACAGTATTCATAAAGGTTGGACGTGCATATTCCGTCGATGCGGGCAAGTGTATTAATGACGTTTCAAACTGCAGCGTAAATTTTATTTTGTCGTGTTAAACTTATCCATTTTTGAGAAATGTTGTAAAATATTTTTACGGGATACTGTGGAAAATCGGTATTCTTTTTTTGTAAATTGACATTAATTGTTTTAATCCAGTTTGCATTTACAGTAGTATAAAGGGTTGATTGAATATCCCAATAAATTTTTTTGTACTGATTATTATTTTTTATAGAAAAGCTTAAATTTCTGGTTTAGTTAATTGCTTAAAATTATATGATTTACTGCTCACATAAATACAAGTACAATAGTTGATTACGGTATTTAATATGTTATCCTGTCAGGCTAAATTAACTCCACACTTTCACAAAACCAGAGCAAGGGAAAGGTATTTAATTGAGCGTATAATCTTTTCAAATACTATAGTTTAAAATAATTTTTCGGGGAGGTAAGAATAAAGAGATTTCGGACGGAGAAAAAAATCTTATTTTTTGAATGCTGTTTTTTTGCAATTTAAACTTTTCTAAAAACTGTTACGGACGTTTTATGCTTAAAAACACAAAGTTGCAAAAAAAAAACAATTTAAAATTTTTTTTAATTCAAGAATATTTGGTAAAATTAATTTATATTGCAAAAATTTTAGGGGCTTCGAGAATTCTTAAGAATTTAATTTTTAAGTTGAGCAATTTTTTTTAATTTAAAGTCATCTATCTAATGTTGTCGTTCAATACACTGAAACACAATTTTTTGTAAAAAACCAATTATATTCTCATGTTTTAAAAGTATGAACGTTATTACATTTTCTAGAAAACAACGTTAATAAATTTAATTCATATCGTGATAAAACACTAATGAGCAACCTAAATTATAAAAAAAACGCGTTATTCGCTTAAGCTTAAGCAAATTTTCAAATTAAGCAAACTTTAATTTGATATTTTTTTAAATTTTTTAATGTATTCTTTAAGAATGCCTATTATTATTTAATGGTTAGTTTAAAGCTATTAATTGGGCTTGAAAACTGTACTATACTGTGCAGTATAAATATTTTTTCATCGGTTTTTTTAAAATAAATTTTTTTTCTTGATAGCATAAAATATTTGTAACATTTTTTACAGAAGTTAAATAGTAAAATAGCACAAAAAAGAGTACGGGTCTTATTTGGACTAAAATATGTTTGTTTTTGTTTGTACTGAATTTTTGAGATCAATACCCGGTACTTTATTTGCGCAAACCAAAATTATTGGCTGTACAAAAATGCTGCTTACTGGCGACATAAAGTTTTAGGTATGGTTTATATCTGATAAGAAATAAATATCAATGAGCAGTTAAGATTTTCGTTATAAGTTAAAACCATAGAAAAATTGGTTATATATATAACCAATTTTAAATATATATATATATATATACAATCATAACAGCTCATGCGGTAAAAAACAAACACGAAAAATTGGACATAAAATTTTAAAATAGGATTTATTAGCAGAATTATGGTTAAGCTTAAAGCACTATACCAGAAAAACACATTATGGATATTATATTTATAAAAAATATCGTCGCAGTTAAAAAAAGTTTGGGTTGTTAAGTAGCTAATGGCTTTATTAATTTGTGAGTCACATTTTGCACAAACAATAATATACTGTTTTGCTACCACAATTAGATAGCAATATATGTTTTGTTAACTATAATAAAGTGTTTGTTGCTTAAATAACTTTTTACGTTAAAAAATATCTAGAAATTATTATTTAATTTGTGTTTGTTTTTTTTTTTTTTGAAAAATAGTTTTAATCTTCTAAAAACTTTCTCTCACTAATTTTTTTACAATATTAAAAATTAATATTCACAAAAACGAATCCAATTTCTTTATCTGTTTTGCGTGCAGTATTGAAAATAAACATCTTTCAAAAAGTGCAATGGATACAAACGACTATGTATGAAAGGGGTTTTCTGTGTGGGCGGGTGTCGTCTCGAATTAGCCATGTCATCGTCAAACAGACTGAACTGGTTGCGATCGCTTTCTACCTCGGGGAAGATCAAGAAGACGTCCAAGGTCCTATACCTTCACACCCCGATGCTCCGAAATCCATGTTGTCTTTAATCTTCAAATTAATCCCATCAGCGTTTAGGAATGGTATTGAAAAATAGGGGAGAAGTGTTTTATTTGAAATGAAAGGGTACAAACAGTGTGAACAAATTTGGTGTTCTGTTTTGTCACTTCAACGTTTGGGCTTGGCTTCACGCAGCTGTTTTTTTATTGTTCGCGTTTGGAAAATACCAAAAACAAATGAGATAAAAATAAATTATTGACAGTTTTGTGTTTGTTTCCTTGTTAAAATTAACTAAATAAAAATACATGTTTTTCTGATAAGATTAAAAAAAGTTATATTTAAATAAATAATTCACTCCGTTATTTTTATGATAATGTACAATAAAAAACAAAATTGCTCTGACATATATTTTATAAAATTTAAAGCTATTTATTTAAATCGTAAAATTTAAAATTCACGTATTACTTCGTTTCGCATCAGCATTAGAATTATATTAGCTATTAGCAAATTCTCCTATTTCTATGTACTGATGTTGTTTTTCAATTTGGACCTCTAACCGAAGATTTATGTATTAAGAAGGGTCTGGGAAGGTCGGTGAAAGTTAGGTACATTTTGGGTAGTCCACGGGGCGCCGCTCCGCTTGTAAGACCACAATACCCCCATTGTCTCTCCTGACTCGGAGGTGTCAACGGATAAATCTACCCTGCCAAACGACCTCCCACACCACACAGTATCCGCCTTGAACTTGAAAATATGATAAAAATTCGCAATACAACCGTTAATTGTTTATTTTTATAGAAGTTTCATTTTTGAAGTTTTGATAAGTAACTCCTTTTATTGGAAAAATATTTTACTATATTATGAAGTTATTTAACTTAATATAGTTATATATTTTTCCGAATAAAAAGGAGTTACTTATCAAAACTTCAAAAATAAAACCTTCTATAAAAATAAACAATTAACGGTTGTAGTGCGAATTTTTATCATATTTTCAAGTTCAAGGCGGATACTGTGTGGTGTGGGAGGTGGTTGGCAGGGTAGATTTATCCTTCGACACCTCCGAGTCAGGAGAGACAATGGGGGTATTGTGGTGTTACAAGCGGAGCGGCGCCCCGTGGACTACCCAAAATGTGACCTAACTTTCACCGACCTTCCCAGAGCCCTCTTAATACATAAATCTTCGGTTAGAGGTCCAAATTGAAAAACAACATCAGTACATAAGAAATAGGAGAATTATGCTAATAGCTAATATAATTCTAATGCTGATGCGAAACGAAGTAATACGTGATTTTTAAATTTTACGATTTAAATAAATAGCTTTAAATTTTATAAAATATATGTCAGAGCAATTTTGTTTTTTATTGTACATTATCATAAAAATAACAGAGTGAATTATTTTATTTAAATATAACTTTTTTTAAACTTATCCAGAAAAACATGTATTTTTATTAGTTAATTTTAACAAGGAAACAAACACAAAACTGTCAATAATTTATTGTTATCTCATTTGTTTTTGGTATTTTCCAAACGCGAACAATAAAAAAACAGGCTGCGTGAAGCCCCAAACGTTGAAGTGACAAAACAGAACACCAAATTTGTTCAACACTGTTTGTACCCTTTCATTTCAAATAAAACACTTCTCCCCCTATTTTTGAATACTCAATCGAAATGCAGATGGGATTAATTTGAAGATAAAAGACAACATGAGAATTTCGGAGCATCGGTGTGAAGGTATGAGGACCTTGGACGTCTTCTTGATCTCCCCCGAGGTAGAAAGCGATCGCAACCAGTTCAGTCTGTTGGATGAGGACATGGCTAATTCGAAACGACACCCGCCCCACACAGAAAACCCCTTTCATACATAGTCGTTTGTATCCCCATTGCACTTTTTGAAAGATGTTTATTTTCAATACTGCACGCAAAAACAGATAAAGAAATTGGATTCGTTTTTGTGAATATTAATTTTTAATATTGTAAAAAAAATTAGTGAGAAGAAAGTTTTTAGAATATTAAAACTATTTTTCAAAAAAAAAAAAAAAACAAACACAAAATTAAATAATAATTTCTAGATATATTTTAACGTAAAAAGTTATTTAAGCAACAAACACTTTATTATAGTTAACAAAACATATATTGCTATCTAATTGTGGTAGCAAAACAGTATATTTATAGTTTTTGCAAAATGCGACTCACAAATTAATAAAGCCATTAGCTACTTAACAACCCAAACTTTTTTTAACTGCAAAGACGAATATTTTTTATAAATATAATATCCATAATGTGTTTTTCTGGTATAGTGTTTTAAGCTTAACCATAATTCTGCTAATAAATCCTATTTTAAAATTTTATGTCCAATTTTTCGTGTTTGTTTTTTTACCGCATGAGCTGTTATGATTGTATATATATATATTTAAAATTGGTTATATATATAACCAATTTTTCTATGGTTTTAACTTATAACGAAAATTTTAACTGCTCATTGATATTTATTTCTTATCAGATATAAACCATACCTAAAACTTTATGTCGCCAGTAAGCAGCATTTTTGTACAGCCAATAATTTTGGTTTGCGCAAATAAAGTACCGGGTATTGAGGTGCTCCAAAAATTACAGTACAAACAAAAACAAACATATTTTAGTCCAAATAAGACCGTACTCTTTTTTGTGCTATTTTACTATTTAACTTCTGTAAAAAATGTTACAAATATTTTATGCTATGAGAGAAAAAAAATTTATTTTAAAAAAACCCCGATATGAAAAATATTTATACTGCACAGTATAGTACAGTTTTCAAGCCCAATTAATAGCTTTAAACTAACCATTAAATAATAATGGGCATTCTTAAAGAATACATTATAAAATTTAAAAAAATATCAAAAGAAAGTTTGCTTAATTTGAAAAATTTGCTTAAGCGAATAACGCGTTTTTTTTATAATTTAGGTTGCCCATTGGTGTGGTATCACGATATGAATTAAATTTATTAACGTTGTTTTCTAGAAAATGTAAT
Organism: Microlaimidae sp. YZB2_3; assembly: GCA_030248175.1. Lineage (NCBI taxonomy): Eukaryota > Metazoa > Nematoda > Chromadorea > Desmodorida > Microlaimidae > Microlaimidae sp. YZB2_3. The sequence continues at coordinate 57,262 of JASAMX010034668.1, forward strand.
AAACGTTCATACTTTTAAAACATGAGAATATAATTGGTTTTTTACAAAAAATTGTTTTTAGTGTATTGAACGACAACATTAGATAGATGACTTTAAATTAAAAAAAATTGCTCAACTTAAAAATTAAATTCTTAAGAATTCTCGAAAGCCCTGAAAATTTTTGCAATATAAATTAATTTTACCAAATATTCTTGAATTAAAAAAAATTTTAAATTGGTTTTTTTTTTGCAATTTTGTGTTTTTAAGCATAAAACGTCCGTAACAGTTTTTAGAAAAGTTTAAATTGCAAAAAAACAGCATTCAAAAAATAAGATTTTTTTCTCCGTCCGAAAATCTCTTCATTCTTACCTCCCCGAAAAATTATTTTAAACTTTTGTATTTGAAAAGATTATACGCTCAATTAAATACCTTTCCCTTGCTCTGGTTTTGTGAAAGTGTGGAGTTAATTTAGCCTGACAGAATAACATATTAAATACCGTAATCAACTATTGTACTTGTATTTTATGTGAGCGATAATATCATATAATTTTAAGCAATTAACTAAACCGAGAAATTTCAGCTTTTTTCTATAAAAAATAATAATCACTACAAAAAAATTTATTGGGATATTCAATCAACCCTTTATACTACTGTAAATGCAAACTGGATTAAAAGCAATTATTGCCAATTTACAAAAAAAGAATACCGATTTTTCACAGTATCCCGTAAAAATATTTTACAACATTTCTCAAAAAATGGATAAGTTTAACACGACAAAAGAAAATTTACGCTGCAGTTTGAAACGTCATTAATACACTTGCCCGCATTTATGAAATATGCACGTTCCCAACCTTTATGAATACTGTGGATGGCAGATGGGTACAAAGTGTCCAAATTTGTAAAATAAAAATACATGCAACGGTTTAAAATCCCCTCAGGAGCAAATAAGTGAGCGTGAATTTAATGTTTTATTCTGCAGGAAACACGCGTTTAAAAAGGCGTGAAATATGGTAAAAAGTATTTACGGAAACGATAACTACTTATTTTGGGGCTGACTCAGTCAAATTCAGAAGTCAAAAATCTTTATACGTAAACAACAGCAGTACGAAAAAAGATGTTTTTCGATAATTCCACATAATGAAGCAACAAATGCATTATAAAAATGTGCCGTAATAATTCTTCGTACAATAATACCTTGAGAAGTCAATAAAAATCAAAAATATAGTTTTTGACAAAAAAATGAAAAATCCTACAATACAGTTTTTATTTGGCTTTTTTTAATTTGTATTGATATTTCAATTGTCATATTCGTCAATAAAATCAGTTACAAAATAGTCTTAATTAATGTTGGCGATATTAAAAAACCTATAATACGTTAAAATTTAAGCTCAATAACTTTTAATTTTGGTGCAAAAAGCATTAAACTATTTTAAAATCGTAATTTAATTGACCTATTAAACAACACTACGGTAATTCAGTTGCACTGTAACGTTTCAAGAAAAATTCGAAAACAGAAATATAGATTTTATGTTCATACGTAATGCTTGTTTTTGATTTTATAATTTTATGAAATCTAATGGAGATTTCATAAAATCATAAAACCATAATCTTTAATAATAATTGAAATCTTAGAAAATTAACCAACCAACCAACAAACTATTAAGCACCACCAAAAAATTTTAGAAAATAAAAAAATAAACATTTGTTTAAACACGTAAAAACATAGTTTATAAAATAAAAAAATTTTAAAAAAAATGTTATCAAAAAACCTATTACTTCTTTTCTTTACAAACAATATTAAATGTTTTGCCAATTCACATAAATATATTTACTCTCAAAATCTTACTAAACATTTAAAATTGTGGTTTTAGTTAACGGCAAATAAATTCACCAACTTTTACCCTAACACCAACGACAGATTTTTTTCCAGGCGAAAAAGATCAATAGACGTTTTTGCGAGTAAAAACGAGCAAAGAAATGCAGAAAAACTGACAAAAAAGACGTAAACATGGTAATCAACACCGCTGATTTGGTTTATGCTAATAAGAAGGTTGTTTAACAATAGGCGCTCATCTCATATCAATAAATCAATTTCCATTCACACAAGATCTAGATATACGAACAATGAATGAACCTTGATTATGAGCAAGATCTTAGTAACCTTGAGTAAAATTCCCAGTTCTAAATTGTTTATGCAAAGTGTTGCAAAATAAGCGCCAAACAAAACGTATAAGTTATTTGTATTAAAATGCGCGACCCTTTAAAATTTTTTTAGATCTCAATTTAATTTAGTAACCTAATGCGGATTAAATTTTACTCAGAATGAGAAGAGTGACAAAGAGTTTGTTGTTTTTGACATTGATGAAGTTTTAAGAATAATGTAATATTATATAATAATTTTAATATCAACTTTAACTAAAATTTAGTATATATATATATATATATATATATATATATTAAAATATATAAATTTGAATAAGTTTAGTTGAAGTTATATGGCCACATGTTGTTCCTTTTTTTAAAAATTACTTATTAAACTTTTTGTTGTGATTGACTTTATAACTAGCCTTGAAAAATGCTCTAATAATAGAGCAGGAAAAAGGGGCGATTTTTCCCCGGGCGTATGTTTAGACAAAAAAGATGTAGACTAGTCTGAGATGGACATTATGTGGACTATAGGAAATTTGCATTTGGTTTTGCCAGCTGCTTCACTAAATCGAAAATTTCTACGATATGATAATGATTTGTTTATACATTGATCTACTCACACAGCACTGTTGCATTTTTTTTAGTTTGATGAAATGTCAATTGAAAAAATCATACTGACAGCAATCTTTGACAAGCGCGAAATCGCCACTTTTTCAATTAGAAGGTTATATTTGTATGTGTAAGAAACAACTATAAATTTGATAAAGTGGCGATTTCGCGCTTGTCAAAGATTGCTGTGAGTATGATTTTTCCCAATTGACATTTCATCAAACTAAAAAAATGCAACAGTGCTGTGTGAGTAGACCAATGTATAAACAAATCATTATAATATCGTAGAAATTTTTATTTAGTGAGCAGCTGGCAAAACCAAATGCAAATTCCCTATAGTCCACATAATGTCTATCTCAGACTTGTCTACATCTTTCTGTCTAAACATACGCCCGGGAAAAATCGCCCCTTTTTCCTGCTCTATTATTAGAGCATTTTTCAAGGCTAGTCTACCACTTTTTTTTTGAATTAAATTAAAAAATAGCCTAATAAACTATCAGTTTTAGCTGCACAATGACATATGTTTATAATCATTCCGTTGCCGAGTAAAATAACAAATAATAATAAAAAGAAGATGAATTTAAATTACAAAATTAACCCACGTTGTTTAATTATAGTTAGTGCGGTGCAGTTGCGCTCCAGATAAAGTTTTACTAGTTCTCTAAATATAATTGGCACGATGCCATGCGCAATGATCGCAATTATCATTTTTAAAGTAAAATTAATAATTATAATCTTAAGATGATGTACTTGAATATCAAAATTTACTCACTTTCTCTACCGTATCGTTGGCGCGGTGCAGTGGGTTAAACTGCTCAGTTGGAGCCCCGCACCACCGATGATTACCGGCGCGTGGCGCTCCCGCGCCACCAACGCTTATTATTATTTTTTGATAAATAAAATTTTGAATTAATTTTGTCATCAGTAATGCAAGAATTAAAAAAAGTACTCTGTTGTTTTTGCCGTTTTCCGCGCGGTTGAAGCAGATGGCGCTGGAAACTGGTGCCATTTCTTCCACCAATTAAAACCGGTCTGCTATTTTTGTGCGGTTTTTATGGAGGAATGTTGGTTGTCTGCTCTCTACAAATCCTTATTGTTGCCAAAAGGCTGTTAGTGTGTGGTTGGGAGTTTTTATTTGTATATTTTTCAATTTTGTTATTTTGATCAATAAATCAATAACAAGACCTAAATGAAAAAAGTACTTGCCTAAGAAAGTTGTATAATTCCTTCTCTTTCGAGTAAGCCCATGTTTATTTTTGATCAATCAGTGACGAATGAGGAATATCGTTTAAGAATGGAGCGTTGGAATAATAATAATAATAATAATAATAAAAGAGGAAGAAGAAGAAGGTTCTGAATTTCAAAATTTACCCACGTTCTCTAATTATGGTTGGCGCGGCGCCACGGGGCTAAATCGCCCCGTGGCGCTCCCGCGCCACCCATGAAAACCGGCGGAGATAGGTATTTTAATAGTTTCCAAGCGTGGTGCCTACAGTGGCATGATTTTGTTCACACAACAGTGCAACGGTACAAAAATATGGATTTGCGCCCCGACAGTTTTTTTTCTGCCAAGAAGTTTTGACAGGCGGTGGTGTGGCGTATACATAGTTATGTATGCGCGATCTAACAGCCATGAGAGTCAATTGATAGCAACAAGAATATATAACACAAAAGAATGTCCGATTGTACACTAAATTTTTGACCAAAATTTTGCGAGAAAAGTCGCAATTTCGAATTTGTTTCTCTTTTTTCGCAAAAATCTTTTCTCGCAAAAAAAACTTTTCTCGCAAAAATCCGCCATTTTCTGCCAGTTTCCCCACACTGCGATTTTTAACCCAGTGTTAGTTTTCTGGCAGTGGGGACTGCGACTTCTTTTGCACTCTATGCTGCTTTATTCGCACTGCGAGTCTCAAAGGGGCTGCACGACCCAAAAAAAAATAAAAACAAAGCGGAGCGAGAATTTTATGTGTAAATGAGTAAAAGTCGTTTGTTCAGATGTAAAAAACATTCGCTTTAAAAAACCTTAAGATGCTAAAAATTTTTAGTTTCAATAAAATAAAATAACTTTGCAACGTGTTAAATTTAAATAAAACAAGTTTCAAAGTGTTTTACTCCATTTTTTATTTTTACCGGCGTCTGTATTTTTTTTTGTTGCGCAGCCAGACTTTTTTTTTTTTTTTATTCGCAGTGCGAATAAAGCAGTATAGAGTGCAAAAAAAAGTCGCAGTCCCCACTGCGAGAAAACTAACACTGTGTTAAAAATAGCAGCGCAAAAAAACTAGCAGAAAAAAGCAGAATTTTGCGAGAAAAGTCACACATGATATCAAAAGTGCGACTTTTCTCGCAAAATTTTGGTTAAAAATTTAGTGTACAGTCGAATGTTCTCTTGTGTTATATATTCTTGATACTAATATAAATCACGGTTTAATTTATTCACACAACGAAACAGTTTAAATTTGACCGCTAGGGATTCGTGAAGTCAATTTTAATTGTTAAATTGTTAAATTTAGCTACGTTAAATTTAGTTGTTAAATTTAGCTACGCCTGATGCTTGGACATTACGGCTGCTACGCATGATGTTTAATTAAATTTGTTTCTATATTCAGATAGTAAAATTTGGGGGTTTTCAGAGGCTAAAAATTCAAAATTTTCTAGCGCCTCGCTAATCGCTCGGCGCCAAAACTTAAAATAATTTCAGTACCCAATGGACCCCCAAAAACCAAAAATTGTTCCGCTTCGCTTCGCTCAACGGTCACTGTCTATAGTATACATACATATATATCTCGTTAATTATGTTGCCTGATTCTTATGTTATTTCAAAGTTAGTACAATAATTTTTATACGTAATAAGTACTACACAGAAAGCAAAACAAACAATCATATTGGTTGATTTATGTACCTCCCCCCTCCTAAATTTTCCTGCCGCCCATAGCGTTGGCTCGGATTTTTTTCATATAGGTAGGTACCCTAGAAAACATGGAGCCGAGATGCTGCTCATGTGCTTTGGTTTACAATGTGGGTTTAGCCAAGGGGTCTGAAACTAACGTCTCTAAATTCCTTTTTTGTAAAAAGGCTCTATCAATGTTTGCTTTATGTAATTTTTAACTAAGAAAACATGTTACCGCTAAAAACATTAGATAATAGGTTATTAGGCCAAAAACAGTGTATTATACAGCTTTATCTACGTTTATCCCTGCTTTTTTAACGTTTTCAAAAATTAAGGGGGGGCTCCGCCCCCCCGACATTTTGGGGGGGCGGAGCCCCCCCCGAAATTTTTTTTTGTACTAAAATCCACCAAAATGAAACTCTGGCTACGTCCCTGATTCAAAGTGATTTATAATTCAAAACATTAGTGCAATGAGTTCGAAAATATTGTTTTTTTGTTTTGTGTGAAAAATATTTGCATAAAAGCGGCAGTATCAAAGAGCAGGAAGTTAGCGATTGAACCACTTTTTCAAATATAAAAAAGCA
>JASAMX010034671.1:0-16271 GCA_030248175.1 Microlaimidae sp. YZB2_3
CGGGGGTACACAAGTATACAGACCCAGAGGTATGTATCGGCCACCAAATATGTGAGGACTCAAAGTAGAAGTGAAAATAACCGGCGCTAAAAAATTTAGGACAGCAAAATATATTGAAAAATTTGGCCCAGACAGGAATAAAACCAGTAACCTCCAAAGTTGACTCTGGGATGTCATCCATTACGCCATAGGCCGGATAAGGGAAATGAGAAAAAGATAATCGCCTTTTATTAAATCTTGCACTTTAAGTTTTCACGGAAGGGACACGATGTGTCACAATTATAAAAATGCAAAGTTATTAATGAGATTCTAACTTTAAAGTTAAGTGTCAGTTATTGAGAGATTGGCTCCAAGTTTCCTTTCTATTATCACCTGTAGAACACTGACGGACGTTTAGGATCCCAACAGACCTTTTTAATGCTGGACTTGTCTCTGTGATGGAAACCTAAAGACAAGTAAATTATTAATACAAACACACGTTACAAAAGAAATCCTGTAAAACTACACTGTTGAATCTTTGATGAGTTATTTAAAAAAAGGACTGGGTTTAATTGTCTCCATACATTAACCCTTAGCTATTTTTGAGGCGAAAAGCGCGTTTGAAACGTGGCAATATAAGTGCACCAGTGCTTCTCAATGTTAAACTGTTCTTCAACTTCACCTTTCGGCCTCCATTACGCTAAGCATTGAAACACCATATACAATATAAACGTCTGTGCTGTGATAACAATCGCAAAATGTTAGGATGTTTACGGATGTTAGAAATATTTGCATGGTAAGGAATAAAATACAAAAACTCACAAAAGGGGACATTTCGTGGGTGTCGGCATTACGATGATGAAAATTGAGCACCAACACTGTGAAAACGACAGATGCACACACCACAATCATAATACACGAAAAATATGTAGCTGCAAAAGAAAAACAATTGACTGTATAAAAGATAAACATTTAAAAAACTTATATATTAATCAAAGTCGTGGCACAGTGACAGGAGGCTCATCTGACGTAAAGTTGAATGATCGGGTCGCGGCTGTGACAATTTATTTTGGGCAAGTGATATCAAAATTTTTATAGTGATATCAGAATTGATATGGTAATATTTCTATTATTCATAGTGTTTGGTTATAAGAGCTGATTGTGTCGCTTATCTTATAGTATAGTTGTAAACAAAACAAATAAAATAAACAAAACATGTTTTAACAACATTAATATTTATTATAATTAAATTGTTAACGGTAGCAAACTTTGGTAGATTTAACTGTTATCTCTATTTTAATGTAGGAGAAAGCTGTTCTTATCACCCTGCAAGGCAGTTTTAGCTGCCTTCATTATTTTTACAACTCATTTTTGCTATGGTTTACACGATGACTGTGCCACTATATGTCTTAAATTAACCAAAAAAACAGTCAACAAGCCGTGCTTTACGAATCATGAAATTACCGATTATAATTGTGACCAACACAAACTTAATAAAAAGCAAAATGGGAAAAATGATAATCAATGATTTTAATTCAATACATTAAAGATTTGATAAATAAATACTGTTTGTTTAGCTGAATTCAACCTTAGAATATTGTTTATCCTTTTATATTGAATAAATAAAGTTAAACTTAAAACCATTCCCAATATTTGAAGAATCGGTTTTGCTTTCTGGTATTTTTTACAATTAATTATATACAAATGTTTATAATCAGTTAAATGCGATAAAAATCAAAGGCAACAACCTATTTAGCTGCATATTCATACATAACAAATAAAATTATGCAGTTACCGATAAGTGGAACAGCGTCTGATGTTTGAGGCATTGCTTCGGCTACCATCAGTAGGAAGACGCAAAGAGACATAAATATTGTTACACCTAAAATTTAAATATATACAATGTAAACTATATATAATATATTTGACTATGAATAGATAATTTTAATTTCCGCGGATTAATAATAATCCAAAAAGCAAATGTTTGAAACTAAACATGAAAATCCCACGATTCAAACAGCAAATGAATCCATCGCTTGACTTTTGAAAATAAATGCAAGTAACCCGAATTTTAAAAAAAACTTTTTGGCGAGATTTTTTAGCGTTTCAATTACATTTTTAACCGGGAAAAGAACACTAATAAATTTCTTTTTGGTTTGTAACTTAAATTCTTAGAGATAACTATCGTCAATAGTATAGACAGAACTAAAATAATAATTGAAATATTTTTTTTTCTTTTTGGGGCGGTTTTTTTTTGGGCGGTTATAATTGAACCATTAGTCAGTTATATAGGCATAATAGTTTTAAGTCTTTAATTAGCAATTTTACAAAAAGTATTTAGGTGCCATTGGTTGAAAAATTTCTTTACAATCTTCTTAAGCTCATTTTTGTTGTCTTTCACAGTTTGTTGTACGAACAAAAAGTTTTATTTTTTTTGTAAAGCGAGTTTTTTTGGAAAGTCAAAAATAAGAATTTAACAGAATTAATTAATTTTCGATGATTTAATTTTTTGAGTTGAACAAATTTTTAAACAATTTTTTCTTCCATTGTAAAATAAATATCAAGTTAAAAATAATAAACCATACCAAGTTAAAATTAATTTCTTAAATTACATTTTGTAAACTAAAGCAGAAGAAGGGAAGATTTTACCACCGGGTATTTGTTTAAACAAAAAAAAAATGATGGAGACAAAATTAAGAAAAATAATGCTCACAGCAATAAAACACTTTTTAATCATTTAAATTAGAATCTAGTGTTGATGTATAAAGCTAATATAGTTCAAGCTTTTTGTTTGAAGTTGTTAACACCTAAGCAGTTTTGCAGCTTAAATTTTTCTTGATTTTTTGACTTCTTTACGATCCACTAATACTTCTAACATCTATAACTAAAAATATAGTCAGCGCGCCAGGCAAGTTAGGTAGTAAGAAATTTTCGGGTTTGTTTTAGGAGCAAAAATTTTTTTTGGGTGTAATTTGCATTATTCTAAAATGTATTTAATAAACTTTTTTCAAGCATAAATGCGTTTTAAATTTCAAACTGTACATATCTATTATTTTTCTTGATATAAAAAATAACCACCAATTAATCAGATAACGTAAGAAAATATTTATACCAAGCGTTAGCTTTTCACCAGAATCAGGAGGTAAAGTGAAACCGAGTAAAGTCATAGATGAAATTAACACACAAGGAATGACAAGATTAAAACCATAGTATAATGTTCGTCGTCTAACCCATATTGTAAACGTTACATCGTAATAAGGATCAGGGCAGCATTCATACATTTTAACATTCCGTTCCGCTGGTATTCCTAAATTGACACATTTAAAAAAAAAAAAAATAGCGTTTTGTTTACCGATAATATTATTTTCAGTGTAGTTTTTTAATGACTGGACTTGTTGAGATCTATGGCTTTTTAACGGCTAATTATCACTTTTAGAAAAACAATTGCTCTCTGGACCCTTTTTTAGTTTGTTATCTCAAGGTGACATGTAATTAATACTAGAGAACCAATAAACTATTGAAAATAAAGCAAAAAATTGTTTCTATTATAAAAAATATGTTTTCAAAACACTGATGTTTTATTACTATGATTCAAGGATAAAATGTATAAGCGTTACAAATCTGAGCTAAGTGTGTATACAGTATAAAATAAAATGCACAAATGTTGAACCTACCATAACAAAATCCTGGGTCTAGTGTCCCACTCAAAATTTGTCATAAAATAAACGATTTTCGCGCATCTTTTTACATGATTTTGTTGCAGATTTGGGCTTACAAAAAATTTACACAATATTTATATAACCTTCATACCGAATTAGTAGAGAATTCTCACAATTCTTTCGAATGCTTTGCACTTCTTCTTTTATAATTAAATTTTCTGTTGAAATTTTTGCAAAAATTTTAGGTTCATTTGTTTTAAACTTATCTCAGTAGTGCGATGATTTACCATTTGACTAAATTTATCCCTGAAAAAAAAACTTAAGCCTTTTACTCTTGCTTATTTAGCGGTTTGTTTATGTTTTTATAACAAAAAATAACTTAATTTTTAGTCGAAGTTGCGATCGTAGTGAAAAAGTGAGCGAAAGTAGCTATAGTTGTTACAGCGCATGCAAATAATGTGGCAATAAAACAGAAAAAAATTAGATTTGGTCAGTGGACGAATTCTGTATATTATTAAAAATTAGTTTTAATCACAAGCTAAATATAATAAAAGCCATGGTGTATATCATATATGTAGCATAGTGCTCTACTTCTTGAAACAAAAAGTGAAAAACCCATAATTTAGTTATCGAATGATTTTTTTCTACCCATAAGTTTCCATTCGCCATTTTTGGTGTATGTTCCTCTTTCCACTTCCCCTGCTACAAGATCTATTTGCTTTCCACTATAGGTCCAACTGCCAAATTTCATCGGACACTTTTGATCATCAAAGGGGAACCAGCTGATATCTATTTTACAGGTGCTTTTAATTATGGCTGGTGGAATCCAGTTTATTGTACCATCACTAAACATGATAACAATAAAATCATACTACAGTGTATGGTTTACTAGTTCCAGTGATTAACTTCACCCAGGGAAAAGTCGAAAGAATGGATAAAAAAATCTTCTTGTAAGGTCAAAGTAAAATATTTTGAGAACGCAAAATAAATTACCTTTTTCTCTATCACACGTCTGTCATAACGGAGTGGAATCTTTATGTCACAGTGGTTAATTGGGTAAAATAGATCAATTTAAGAAGTTAATAGTGAAAAGTAAAGCAATAATTCTAATTCTTAAAATATTTATTGAAAGATTAGAAAGTTAATCAACCTGCTAAATTTTATCATATTATTTTATTGGAAACGTGTTTTTTCCAAAATATTTTTGCTAGAAAAGAATTTCAATCTTTTTTTAAAAAGTGATATAATAGCAAACGCAAAATTGCTTGAAATATTTTTTTTTTGGTTTTTGGAACTGGGTTTTTTTCAAATGAAATATTACAAAAATATAAATATAAGCACAGAAATACGCGCTGGGAACAAATCTTGGAAATAGCATATATAGTTAATGGAGGTTTAAATTTATACTAAATTATAATATGAATAGGCAATGGGTTGTTTATATAATGAAATAAATATCAGTTACACTATAAGTAACAAAAAAATTATAATAAGTACCGTTAATCAAAAGTACGATTTGAATGTTACTTGTGTTTTAAATACTGAGTTGCTTGGAGCCCAAAGGTGGTTTAGCTTAGTCGTGTCCCACCAATCATAATTTGAGAACTTGAACAAATTTTGCAAGTCATATTTTACTTCCTTTCATTGTTATTCTAGCGTTAGAACTTAAAACCGATATTTCTTCTTTGATACTTATTTGTCACATACAAATATGAATAAGTTATAGACTAGTTCGGAATAAGCGTCTTTTACTGTACGAAGGAGGGTATACAAAAAGAAAAAAATAAAGATTTGAAAAAATCTTAGCTTTCTTAGTTTCTTAATTTTTAACCTATACTTCATAAAAATTGCTAGACGATGATATGTTTCACTACGTTGAAGTGCTGTAATATATCAGTTTGTGCTAAATAAATTTTTGTTTTTTAATTAAACGTCACAATGGTTTGAAATCACCACTAAAATAGTATTTTCCTGAAAAGTGATTTCAAATTAGTAAAAATAAAGATGAAATTTGTGCTTTTAAACTGATTTTAAACCTACATAGGTTTTTTTAATGTTTTGCTTGTAAACTATTCAAAATTTAAACATTAATTTTAACAAGTCCATTCCAAACTTTTAAATTAAGCATTTTCTGTAATTGAAACATTAAAAAACTGGGAATCAAGCGCGCCAGCAGCGCCGTCCCTACGAAGCGGCAAAAAACTAAAAATTCCCAAAAACTGCTTTTGCTTTTGCAATATTTAAAAAGTATTTAAGAAATTTTGAAGAGAAGGGGTCGAGATTTTGAACCAATAAATATTTGAAATATTTTAAACCGTAAAATGTACTAGTCGCTCTCTGTTTCTCAATTTTCCCTCTACATATGATTGGCGCTAGTAGTTATTGTACCCTCTTCCTAACACTAAGAAACCTTTATTCCGAACTAGTCTATAGCAACGAAAAGATTGGCTAATTAAGTAGTCATCTTATATATCGATATGTCGTTTGGACTCTTTTGAAAAGCTCAAAACATTAGCAGTAAACTAACAATTTCGTCCCAAGTGAATTTTTAGGCTGAAATCGTACACTATCTTTTTTGTTTTAAAAACTCTGGTTTTTCCAAATAAATCAGACAAAAAATAAATAAAGAAAATAAAAACTAAAAAATATTTGTCAGTTTTATATATTTTTTAATTATTACCTGTAAACCACCGCATTAACTGGCCAACTGGTGTCGAATATTTGATCAGCACTATAACACTTTAAAAATTAAGGAAAATAAACTTAAAGGCGCGTTCACACCTATCCCAGTTCCCAGTTCCCAGATTTTAGATCCAAACTTACATTTGCCAGATCCAAGAAACGGCCCGTTCACACCTGACAACTTACTGGAATAAAAACTCACGCGCGCAGCGCGCGTTTGGGTCTTTACTCGCAAAATTCATGTATTTTTACGAAGCATATTGCAAAAGCATATAAATACCAGAATAATAATTTAAAACATAAATAAAAATATTTTAAATAGAATTTTAAATTTTAATTGATATTTGAAAAACGTTTTAATAATATATAAACAAGTTTTTTAATCAATAAAAAACCTGTAGCATTCCATTATTAACTTGCGCAGTTTAACCCTTTGAGATTTTTTCGTCCAAAAACCGCTGCAAATCCGCAGAATGGATTTCACGCCAGTGCTGCAGTGTGTTAAACTTTGCGCCGATGCCGGTCAGCGCCAATCTTAACACAATGCAGCGATGATGCGGCATCTCTTTTACGGAAATGTAGCGGAATGAATCACAAAGGGTTAAAAAAGTAATAAAAATTGAATTTAGGTTATTAAATCCAAAACCGAAATCCAAACCTAAACCAAGCATTTTATTACTTAGAGCTCCAAATTAGGGCTGCTAATTTCTTATTCACGGCTTCGAACTTTTTTCTTTTAATACAAATTTGTAAAACTAAATTCCCGCTATTAGTACGTAAGTTTTTAATCAAGCCTAAACAAGAAACATGCTGTGTGTTTTGTCAAATAGTTGCATTAGCTGATAAAAAATTGAATAAAAACCAATTTATTCGTTTTATAACATAAATGCTTTAAAACAAATTGTAATTTAATTTAGTTAGAATTTTAATTCGACATAAGTTTTAATAAATTGATACAAAGAATTTAAATGAGTTTTACATGAGAATAAATTATTATTAAAAGCACCTGTTATATAAAAGAATATCAGGCTTCCATATTCTATTTATAGGCAAGCGAACTTCATAAATATTTCCATACTCTTTTGGTTCCCACTGCAAATAAATATCCATCCATTCCTAAAAAAATAGAAAAAAATAAAATGTACCCTTTCCAAGTTTTTAAGAGAGATTACTGTATGAAGCTGCTGCCTGCCTCATTGTTTCTTTTATTGTTATTTTGTTTTCATTTTTGCATTTAATGTGTTTTATCTTATTGCAAACGTTGTGCATGGTTACACATCTTTTTGGTCTGCCATATCTAGTTTCTTAAATACTTTTTGATTATTTTCGCGTGTATGTTTTGCTAAAAACAAGTTTACCAAATTGTACGAAAAAAGCTCAAATTAAATTTTTTATCATCTAAAAGCATATTTTCTGATTTTAAAAAGCGTTTATACTTTGTCTTTATTTCAAATTGTCTAAAAAACACACTATAATACTGGCAAATAGGTTTCAAAGTTAGCCAAAACCAGAGCTTTGTATTTTTCTTTTTGGAACCTTTTAGGTGAAAACTCTAAATCACCTCTACGACAGTCGCCCAAACCAAAAATTACTATATTTGAACTTCCGTCGTAATTTTTCATAGTTTCCTTTTCATCATATTAAAAAAACAGCATTTAAATAGTAACAGTATCTTTTTAGATCAAGAAACAAAATTAATACTAAAACTAAAAAATGGTATATATTTAAATTTTAGCCGTTTTAAACATAATTGGGTCTGCAAATGATATAAAAATATTAATGGAAACTGCAAGCGTAATCATTTAATGTACGAAACAAAAATTTTTTTATTTGAAGGCAAAACCAAAATGCAAGCTTGGAGTAAAAGCTATAAAATGTAATTTGTAAATTTTTACAGCATTTTTACAGTAAGCAAGTTTGATAATAAAAAGAAATTTAACGTTAAGTTTTAAAAATTCTCTTATTGCTTACTTAAGCCATAAGAAAACAGTAATATACTTGTACGTGACACTCCGGCATAATTTTAAGCCGGTATATAAAATAAATTTTTAATCAAAAAATAAGTAAATAATAAATCTTGTTGTTTTCATTTATTGGCGATAGTGTACCAAAAAAAACACTAAAAAGTTTGATACTAAAAAGAAATTTAACGTTAAGTTTTAAAAATTCTCTTATTGCTTACTTAAGCCATAAGAAAACAGTAATATACTTGTACGTGACACTCCGGCATAATTTTAAGCCGGTATATAAAATAAATTTTTAATCAAAAAATAAGTAAATAATAAATCTTGTTGTTTTCATTTATTGGCGATAGTGTACCAAAAAAAAACACGTGAAGTTCACATATTATGTTAAAAAAATTTTGGTGGTTAAAGTTGTTTTTAAGAATGGTGTGGTATTTATACAGTTATTTTGTTAATTTCTAGGAAAAAGTTTGGAGAAATGTTAGGATTTTTGACATTTTTTTAAAGTTTGTTTTGGAGTATAGTAATCCGATGCGTTTTTAAAAATAATTTTACTAGTGTAAGATCGCAAATTAAAAATTCTAACAAATTCATAAACCGCACCTTTAAGCGAAAGAAAGACTGTTAAAATTTCCTTAATTTCTGTTTATTTACTGTAAAAATATATAGCTTTTTAAAGATATGCAAATATACGCATAATGTAGGCGTTTTCCCTATGAAAAAATATTTTTCAGGAGTTTCATTCAGCATGTTTATTTAAAATCCTATGTCTATGTCTATGTCTTCGCACCAACTTAGTGTTTTTAAAATTATAAAAATAAAAAAAAATCCATAAAAATATATATGTATTTTGTGTACGCAATCGTTAAAACATTTACTTATGCCTACAATAAATTAAAAAAGAACAAAACCATAAAACTCAGTAAAACAAAACATGAACGCACTTTTTTATATTTAAGATTATATTTTTCATTGTTTTTTTATGTTTTATAAACTATAAAACTAGTTTAGCTGTAATTTTTTTGATGTTTAAAATAGAAACATTAAACTAAAAATAGGGTATTGGAAGCGTTTCTTAATTTTTTGTAATCGTTGAAATCTAATCCAAATCCTGCATGAATTTCAAGCCAATTTTCTATTGGGCGGTACAAGTTTCCTACACATAGTTTAGACCGGGATCGTTCGAAATTTTATACTGCATTAAATATTTAATTAAAAAGATCGCGAAATATGTAACCTTAGCTTAAATGAATATAAGTAGGAAAAAAATAAAAATTAACAAAAGAACAAAACATCATGCGAAAGCTATTTTTGCAAATAAAAATAATTTTATTGGGGTTATTAAAAAGAAAAAAAACAGTCCAAACTACATATATATTTTTATTTTACTTTTTCATGCTTTAACTTTGATTTTTAGAATTTGATTTTTTAACGTGTTGCGCTGAGGTTAACATACGCAAGCCCACCTTAGTATTACGACACCGAAAATACTATGGCACGCACAAGAAAATTTATGTTGACCTAACAAATAAATTTCTTAGCGCGCGTCTCTGTGTTCGTCGTTACACTGTGGTTGTTTTGCGTAAAGTAAATCAAGGCAACGTGTTAACGTAAAACATGCTTTACAAAGCGTGTGTTATAGGTGCGTGTGTAGAAAATCAATTGGAAACATGCGAAAGCGTTTTGCAATTATTTCACTTACGAATTTTAGCCACACATTTAGGCCTAATATTTGCTCGACTTCTTCCTGCAAAAGCATTAAAACCTGTATTGGTGATAACATAAAAAATGTTCTTAGTTTTTTGAAAAATCAAAATTTTGTTAGAGCATACAATTCTTGAAATAATACAAATATTTTTTTGTCTCTAAATATATAAAATTTTTAAATGTAGATAAAAACTATAACTTATTTATTTTAATGTATGATTTAATTCTATTCTAGACTTTAGATATCACAAATTGGAAAAAAAACAAAGATAATTTGAATTTTTATTAAATAGAATTGTTTTGCTCAAACAAAATTTTAAAATTTTTTAACAATGAACCCTTACCATTTGTAACCATGAATTACTAGTAAGAATTTGATTCTTCTCATCCTAAAACATCATAATTTATCAATGATTTTTCTCAGATATACCGCTTTATTTTCAGTTGGTGATCAGTAAAATTAATAATATTAGTGATAAATATTATAAAAACTCTGTAATGTTTTTATTTTAAAAACCAACTATTGAATTGTTATAACCCCGACACTATTATAAAGTATATATAACTGTATATACACAAAATTTACCAAAAAAAGTAAAATCAATGGCATAAAATTTTCGATCGGTGAGGTTATGCGGTGTCCCTTTGTATTTCAAAGGATATATACTTTAGACCGGTCTATTTTTTAGTCTAATATTTAATTAAAGTTTTAATTAAATTTAACAAGTTTTTAATTTTAAAAAACTATATTCAAACAAATTTTTGCATAAAATATATAAAGAATTTAAGATTTTTTTGTTTTAAAAGGACATTTTCGGTGCAAATAGCATAGCTGTTAAGTTGTGTATAATATTGCTTGGGGGGAGGTTTTCGTGAACAAAAATACCCAGTCCGTGATGAACTTCTTATAAAAGTTTATAACTTTTAGGGTGGTTAACTTTGTAATTCATTAATTCATTGTGTAAAAATACCATAATTCTATAATTTGGTTAAGGGTCGATGGAGCCTTGACAACTTGGAGCTGGAAATTGGAGCCAAAAATAGGGAACGTGGAGCCTTAAATTGGCAACTTGGAGCCGAAAATAAAAATCGCTAAAACGTTTAATTTAGGGCTGGTTCATACTTATGTAAAAACGTCCTTTGGACAAAGTCCAAAGAACGTTTTTACATACGTTTATACGCTGTGTTTGTCCTTTGGACTTTGTCCAAAGGACGTTTTTACATAAGTATGAGCAGCCTTAAGCCTAAGCAAAGCTTAAATCTAACTCCAAACCAATTTTTTCTTAAAGGCCCCAAGCTTCCATTGCTCTTGGCTTCAAGTTCCCAAAAATTTCCGATCCTGCTTGTGGCTTTAAAGACCCCGTACAAAAATTTTTATCTTCTTCTTATTTTAATTCTCATATTTTAAAATTGATATTCCTCCATCGATACTGATCTCTTACATACATGGATTCATATTGAAGCGCAGCCAATTGGGCAATTTTTAAGAAACACTTTTTTGATATAGTTGTCGATACTTCATAAAAATAAAAATTTAAAATAGCAAACATCAAAAATCTTCTGATGCTCTAACGGCAACAAAAACTGTTTTTATGTCTTTCATAATCAGCTCAGTAAGCAAGCAAGCATTCAGCCATTAGTTAAAACCGTTTTCAATTTTCCCTTGCTAGGGTCGATGGAGCCAAGGAAACTCGGAGCCAAAAATCGGGAATTCGGAGCCGTAATTGGGGAACTTGGAGCTGTAACTGGGGAACTTACAACCAAAAGTCAAAATTTTAAAACCTTAAACCTAAGCCTAAACGAAACCTAAATCTAAACCCAAACCAATTTTTCCTTAAAGGCTACAAGTTCTCAAAAATTTCCGGCGGATTTAATTTTCCAACTTACGGGTCTAAAGACGCCGTAATCGTCTAGGCGCATCGCCACTTGTCCTTATTGTGCAGTAAATATGAAAAAAACCGCGACTGCTAAAATTTGTTTTTTTTTGGTCCTAATTGATGACAATAGCCTCTTCATCTTTTTTCTTTCAATGTGCTAGTTCTCCTTTTTCTTACATATTTTTATAGGATTTTTTAATAATTTTAGGGTTTATTTTTGCAACGAATTTTGAAAGATGTAATTTTTTTAGGTATTCATTGTATATAATGTCAGAATATAATGCAAACTATTAATTTTAGTATTTATAATAATCAAAATATGATACAAACTTGTTAATTTTAGTATATATTATCATTACATATATATTTTTTAACCGAAATGAATAATTAAAAGTTGAAAAATTAAAAAAATTCTTTGATTTACAAAAGAATATTGATATCAAAGTCAAACGTATTTTTGTATTCCAATTTTCGATCATTTTTGAAGAATAATTAGCTTTAGCATTGTCTTGACGTAACAACTTCAAGTTGGCTTTAACATACATTAAATCAGATTAAAGAAATGGGTTCCTTTAGACCTAAATATGAAATTTAAATTCTATGTAGGAATGTTTGATGTAAAGATAGGATAAACAACCCCTATTTTTCAAAAGTATACAAGGAAAATTTTTTAAAATATATTTAGTTTTTTATTTGCTTTTCCAAACAAACATTTTGTGCTTTGAAAAAGTTAAAATTGGTACTTTAATATACACAACAGGACATTTTGAACTTTAAGTTGGACATTGCATCTGTTTTTCAAATTATTGGAACACAAGCTAAATAAAAATTTTTATTATTAAGGCTTGAATTTCTTATTTTGTGGTTCCAAGTTTTTATAATTTGGTGACGACTCTAAATTTCCATTGGCGACTCTATTAAACTGCTACCTATATTTTTACAAAAAAATTTTGGTAGTTTTATTTTCAAATTAAGATGTGTCTCAAACTAAATTTTATTTTAAAATCATTTGAATTAATATATTCTCTTTTTAGAAAATCAACTTTTTATACATATCTATCTAGAAAAATTTTTTATGGCTTAACATAAGCTAATATTTATCTTTTCTCAATAAAATTTTTTCAATAAAACTAACCAAGAACATAATACGAGACGGAAGAACGCCCCACAGGCCAGAAATCACTTTTTTTGGAAAAACTACTGTTTTTGACGTAAAGCAAAAACAGCTATTTGCTTGCTGAAAGATAGGTAGCCTGAACAACTCAAAACAGTACTACAGTTTAGTAACAAAGTAACCTTTATGAAAAAAAAACTTTCATTCGGAAGCATTTTATTTTGATATTTTGGAACTAAAATATTTTATGTTTAATAGTTATGGTCTTACCAAATCAATAATTTGTTGCAGATCAATACCAAGTTTTACTCGAACAGGATGTGACTCGTTCGCCACTGGCCTAACCAAAGGATTATAATCAGCTAATAAATCGTAATATAATCGTTTTTCTTCATCCCCAGCTATAGATAAACCTAAATACAACAAAAAACTCATTTTAAAAGAGTTTTTAACAAAGTAGAAATTAATGTATATTTTTAATTTGACAAAATGATTTCTATATAAAAATAAACGAAATAAATTTTAACAGACGTGTTACATGTAAATCTATGATATTGTTTTTATATGTAAGTTATGAAAAACCAACTACACGAAGTTAAATTTATAATAAACTATTAATCGATTTCACGAGATAATTTGTATATAGCCCGTATTACTAATTTATAGTTAAAAACTAACTCACCAATGGCAGCAGATATCACAACTTTTGTTAAAACCAATCGTTGCATCACTCACATAAATATTTTTTCCTTTTGAAACGACAGTCAATCATCAGTTTAAAATCTATAATATATAACAATAATAATTTATAACATTATAATTTTTAATAATAATATTACCATTAGAATAATATTAAAAAATCTATAAAAGTTAAAATATTGTAAGTTTAGCAATTTAACTCGGGTACATTTTCGAAGTTTTTTATCTTTATTTTTTCCTAAATTTATACACATGTCTTATTTCTTATGTCTTACTTGTTTTGGCGGTATTTTTTATTAAATAAAAATTAGTGTTACATTTTTTGTTTTTCATTTTTGTTTTTACGCAGCATTTTTTTTTGATTTTTGTTGCTTTTAAATTTTTTCCAAGAAAACCTACTGTATCAAATTCAAACATTAAGTTTTTGGAAGTGAGCCAGCAAGGCAAAATCATTTTGAAAGACGGGTTTTAAAGCATTGATAGATAAGACCCGTCCCTTTTTCTGTAGTGATTCGGATAGTTGTTTTTGTTAAACCTGAGTGTCATTGACATTATGAACTTTGGCATAATATTCCACTCATTTTTGGACTTTTTTGAATATTAGGTTGGGTTTAAAACAAATATGCATAAAATTATTAAAATCTCAATTTATTTTATTCAAACAGTAAACCCTAAGATTTCTTGAGAAAAAAATAGATTAATAATAGGAAAGGGGTCTTTAGAGCCACAAGCAGGGAACTTGGAGCCATAGCAATTTTTTAAGAATTTAGAACCACAAACAATGGGAACTTAGAACCCTTAGAAAAAAATTGGTTTCGGCTTAGATTTAGGTTTCGCTTAGGCATAGATAACCGATTTAGCGATTTTTACTTTCGGTTCCAAGTTTCCAACTAACGGCTCCGAATTCCCTATTTATATATCCGAGTTCCAGCTCCAAATTGCCTCGGCTCCATCGACTCTTAATCAAATAAAGCAGTAACAGAGTTGTTAGCATCGTGATAACATATAGTACGTACATGTAGTAGTTAGCATGCTTTTAGTAGACTGGTTTCAGTTTTTCAATTTTAAAAAATTATTTTTGAAATATAAATTTAAAAAAAAATCTGAAATGTCCCATGTAGAACTGTTTTTTATTAAGCAGCAGTAAAGGTTGCTGTTTTACAAAAAAGTAGGGCTTATACTTCGTCCAAACTTTTTAAAAGACAAAATCCAAATGTTAGATTTTGTTTCCTATGATTGTGTTTTTGAAAATTGTTCCATAGTGTTTTTTATAAAGACGAAGTATAATATGGTTAAAACTAAAAAAAGCCTTAAGATAACAAAAAAAAAATCAAACTTTTTTCTTTAGACATTTTGGTTAAAATGTGAATCGGGTCTATAACTTTTTTGTAGCGGTCTCCACTGAGCTGCTACGTTGATATAATTTGTTGTTTAGTCTTAAGGTCTCTCCGGACAGTTTTTTTTAAATATGGAAATTTTCAGTTTTTGACATACGAGATCTGTCCAAATATAGCACTATGAATAAAACTATTTAACTTTGGTGGTAACTTTTTTCGATTGTTATCGCGGCGAACGCGGAGTATGTAGATATTGCGTCAGGCGTTTCACTGTATAAAAGTTAACCGGGACTGGGAATCAGACCCAGTTTAACATCTTTCACGTTTCAAACGCGCTTTACGATTTGAAAAATCGCAAGAGGTTTTTTAATGTAAAACGACCTCAGTTTTTAAACTGAACATTGCTACATGTAATTTCGATACATTAAATGATAGCAAAATCAGCTGGTATTAAAAATCAAATAACAAGCCACTGGCATTTTCACTGCTAAGCGTTCAGCAACCAAATGAGTTGCAATTATTACGAAAGTCCGAGACGTTAAAAGTATGACCCCCACTGGAAGCATTTCTGCAATATTACGTTTTATTTTAATAATTTTATTTATATAATTTACATAAATTCAAAATATAAAATCATTATAATTATTATGTACACAGCAATTAATTCCTGTTTCTTGTAATTTAGTGGAATTTTTGACGCTCGGAAATGTAAAAAATACTATAATACTCTATGATTCCCGGCACAAAAGAGTCCTGAAAAAAAATCGCAGCTGGCACAAAAGAGTCCTGACACAAAAGAGTCCCGGCACAAAAGAGTCCTGGAGAAAATGCGTTCATGCACCCAAGCGCTGCTAGGGCTGAGGTCGGCACAAAAGAGTCCTGGCATAAAATAAATTTTAACAGCTGACATACAGTGAATAAGTGTACGGAGGTAAAGCAACGAAAGTATTAAGCACCAGACGCCTGTTAAGACACAAAAAAAATGGAGTAGAATAAGAAGTAAAAAAATAAATAAATAAAATAATAAATCAAAAATTTGTTAATTTTTAAAAAGTGGCGCAGTAAAAACTTATACTGTAGCCTTGTTTAACAACACTTAACCGGTATTTAACTATTAATGTTTTCCGGAGAAAACAGAATTTTTTAAACTAAATTTTTTTCAACGTGTATTTAAACGATAAAATAACCTAAAATGCGGATAGAATAAATTAAAACATAATCAAACAAGTCTCTCCATCTGCTTGAAATGGCTG
>JASAMX010034672.1:0-29918 GCA_030248175.1 Microlaimidae sp. YZB2_3
AATATATCTTGGCGATAACATTACCGGAAAAAGCCTTGGAAATTAATTCCATTACACTACTTTTCCCTGGGTATGAATATTTACGTTAACAGTTAATAATTTTAGGTATTTTTTAGACAAAAAATTATAAAAAATAGTTTAATCTATAGTAAGATAAAAGTTTATAATTTCAAACATTTTTGAATTGTCAACCAATATTGTATATGATTTCTATTGGTTATTTGAATTTTAACTTTTTTGTTTTAATATATTTATCAAACAAATTTCCAGTGTGCTAAAAAAGTAAATTTTGTTCTTGTTATAGTTTTACACTGGCTTTTTTTCTTATTTCAATGTTTTTATCCAATTTTTACCTATACATAAAAATTTCTCAAAATGTAAATTTACTACAAATGTTTGATTGGTTCTTATCTTTCAATTTTTTATAACTGTGTATCTCTATGACTGATTCCTAAGGCATACTCTTTACGAGGCATATAGCCAAAATATATTTGTTTTGTATTTTGTAATTAAGCATTTCATTCACTTCATTTTATTGCTTTAAAAATGTAAAATATGATTGAGTGTTACTAAATTTTTTAATGAAGTCGAAATTGACACTAAAATTACAACGATTTTAGAAGCAGTAAAACAATTAAAAGAAAAGCCACAATTAAAGTAACTCTCTCCCCTACGGAAATGATCAATTTTCAAGGTGAAACTAAGCTGGGAAAAAACATGATAGAAGGGGAACTCTCTGTGGATACACCGTTTTCGGCACTGAGCAAATTGACTTTTGCCTCTAAAGCTGAAAAGCTCGGACTTGGTGTTTACCAGCTGACAGGAAATGGGAATCTAAACAATGAACACAGTTTCAACCACGTGCTTAAGGTACAGTAATATTGTACTTTCTTTTGGAAAATTAATATCGGCTGCTTGCAACAAAACGAATCTGTTATAAAATTTACTTTTAATTCAAAAATACAAAAATTTTTTTAAAATCATACACTGGACTTACAAAAATTAAAAGAGTTGTAGTTTTTAGTCGCAAAACTTTCTGGTTCAATATTAGTTTTTTTTTTCAAAAAGATTTTTTTTGTTTTTTATGGGTTTCCCTAAGTATTGATTGTTGTTGTAAATTCGGGTGGCATTTACTGGACAAAGGGGTTTGTAAAATATGGATTATCACTTTTACAAGAAAAAAATTAACTAACAATTAATTTTAAACTAATAAAAATTTTTATTATTTTAAAGCTTAGCAAACGGTTTTTGGAATGATAGTCGTTTAGCCTGAATTATTAATCATTTTTAATAAATATAACAAATAAAGTCAGCCAGATATAATTTAACCATGCGCAACACACAACAATATTGTTTTTTAGCGGACATTAAACATTTTAGCCGATATTTTCTTGATTCCACGCTATTCCACGATATTCTCTTTCAGTTTTTTTTTTCTTTTAAACGCGCTTGGGAGTGCCTTCGTGAAAATTATTTATTAAGTAAAATGTGCACGAAGTGGCGTTTGATAAAAAGTTTTTCGTGCGGGCAGAACTATAGTTACAAACGGCCTATCCAAACATTTATATGCAACCGAAATGGCAATTTTTTTTGTTTATAGATTGAACGAAACCAGCAAGATCGCAAACTAAAAATCATATATGATCTTGAAACTTCAAACCCCAACCTCAAAAATGTGGAAAGTGAGCTAAATCTTCTTCTCAGTGGGAACCGTGAAGCTTCTTTCATAATTAATTGGAACGACAAGTACGATAGTTTGTTTATTTACGCTTTATACATTTACATTTGTTTTCAAAAAATATATGGTGCGTTTAAATTTCTGCAGTTTAAAATTATTTTAGAAATTCTTCTTGAAATTAAATTTTGCGAAAACCAATTAATCTCAATAAATTCTAGTGTTGTAGAAAGCATTGATTTTGGATTATTTTGAGTAAAAGTAAAAGTAATTTGAAAAATTTTAATTTAAGTAAAGTAAGAGTAAAAGTAAATTGTGATTTTTTAATTTAAGTAAAGTAAAAGTGAAAGTAATGGTCAAAATTTTATTTAAGTAAAGTAAAAGTAGAAGTAAGACCTATTTTTTAAGTAAAAGTAAGAGTAAAAATATAATAAAAGTAATTTTGAAACGAAGAAAAACACCGGTTTTGGAGCTCCAGAGCGCCGTTTTAAAGTTTTTTGCTACTTTTATGTATAAATTATCATTTTAATAAATTGTTTTGTCAAAATAAATGGTTTTAGCGTGTTAGCTCCTTAAAAATTTATCTTCTGCCATTCACTTTACAACAAGCCCATAGGGAATCTAGCCCTTGAAATTACTTAAATTTTACTTAAATTAATTTAAGTATTTGCAGAGTAAAATACGAGTAAGAGTAAAAGTAAAAGTATTTGAAATTTCAAAAGTCGAGTAAAAGTAAAAGTAATTGAAATTTCAAAAGTCGAGTAAAAGTAAAAGTAATCCAAAATCCGTTACTTTTATTACTTTAAGTAAAAATAAAAGTAACTTTTTACAACACTTTTTTCATAAGGTTTTTTAGTCGATTCATTCGTATGTGCTTAAACTTTCTTGGCTCCAAATTATGTTTGATTTCAAATAAATTACCTTTACCAAAAATATATAATACTATATATTATAATAAGGAAAAATATGCAACTCCTTACTAGAAGCAAGTATATATAACATAAGAGAATGTCCGACTGTACACTAAACTTTTGACCAAAATTTTGCGAAAAAAGTCACACTTTTAAATTCGTGTGCAACTTTCTCGCAAAAATTCACCATTTTCTGCTAGATTTCTCGCGCTGCGATTTTTAACAGTGTTAGTTTTCTCGCAGTGGGGACTGCGACTTTTATTGCACTCAATTCTGCTTTATTCGCACTGCGATTATTTTAGCACTACGAGTGTAACTGCATAACAAAAAAAATACAGACGCTGGTAGTCATTTTAAATAGAGTAAAACACATTGAAACCTGTTTTATTTAATTTTAAGATGTTGGAGATTTACTTGATTTCATTAAAACTAAAAAAAATATTAACATCTTAAGGTAAAAAAATAACGACTTTTACTCATTTAAACACAAAATTTTCACTCCGCTTTGTTTTTATTTTTCTTTTGTTGTGCAGCCAGACTCACAGTATAGAGTGCGAAAGAAATCGCAGTCCCCAATACAAGAAAACTAACAACACTGTGCTAAAATTCGCAGCGCGCGCGAGAAAACTAGCAGAAAATGGCGGATTTTTGTGAGAAACGTCGCTCATGAATTCGAAAGTGCGAGTTTTCTCACAAAATTTTGGTCAAAAATTTAGTGTACAGTCGGACATTCTCCTGTGTTATATATTCTTGCTAAAAGTAAAAATATTGTGCCATTTTTTAAGCACTGCCATTAAATGAGCAAAGCAACTACCATTCTATGGGGAAGTGTCGTGTAAATGGGCACTGCCTAAAAAGTAGCAGTTTTTGTGTGCATATTACGACAGTCCAGGAATGGACCAAACACAGGCAGCCAATCAAAGCAAAACAAAGGGTACAAATTTCAATTGCCACCAAGGTAATGTTTCAACTTATCTCAATATATTTTAAGAAGCGGAGTCACTTGCTGTCTGGACGGTTTTTACCCGAAACCGTTTAGTTAGACGACTAATCTGAGTCGTCTTTAAATAAGAAAAACTGGATAAATTTTGGAATGTGTAAACCGGTTATATGATGGTAAATCGTAGTTTCGCAATTTTTTGTGCCTTCAATTATTAAAATGCTAAAAAGTACAGTTGTAAACATTTTGTTTTTGATTACGTTAAATTCTAATAGAATTTTTAGTTGTAAACAGCAAAAAGATATGCCAAACACTATGAGGCGTCTTTTAATACATAATTCTTCTTTAAAAAACACATATTCAAGTTTATAACAGGTTTTCAAAAATTCAGTTTTTAAAAATGGGCCTCGTTTCATAGGCCTTTTTGATGACCAATGCTAAACTTTGAATTGACAATTAGTTGCCGCTAAAAAAACTTTTAAAATTAAATTTGTATAGTTAATAAGACGAGCAACAAATGGGTAACTGCCGTTTTTTGTCAAAACAGTATGCACCCCAAAATTTAGCCACACTCTCCCCCATAGAGGGTTCGGATTAGTTTTCTATATGGAGTTGGGTAAAATCCGTCCTAACACCAGGTATATCAGCTTTTTAAAATTTTATTTAGATACAATGAAACATTAAGTCCGTGGAAATTTACTACTTTGCTTTGATTGGCTAGTTGTGTGCGGCTGGTTCCTACCCCAAGTTTAATATTTTGCTTTGATTGGCTGGCTGTATTTGGTTGGCGCATTCTCCAACTGCCATAATATGCGCACGAATATACTGCTAATTTATGGGCAGAGCCCATTTACACGACACTTGCCCAATTAATAGAAGTTGTTTTGCCATTTTTTTCCATGACAATAAATGGCAGTGCTCGAAAATTGACACCAAATCGTTTCACTTCTGGCAAAGAATTGCATATTTTTCCTGAATATAATATATACTAGTATATATTTTTGCTGTACTATTTAATCGACTAAAGATAAATTCTATCAGGGTGAAAATAGATAAGTGGTAAAGTAACCACTCATTTTTTGAGAAAACATCACGTGCAGAGA
This sequence comes from Microlaimidae sp. YZB2_3, assembly GCA_030248175.1. Classification (NCBI taxonomy): domain Eukaryota; kingdom Metazoa; phylum Nematoda; class Chromadorea; order Desmodorida; family Microlaimidae; species Microlaimidae sp. YZB2_3. The sequence continues at coordinate 4,630 of JASAMX010034672.1, forward strand.
AACATATGACGCAACTAAATAATAATTGGTTACATAACCGCTGAAAACTTTTTTTTAAATTTTTCTCGCTCAGAGGCTTATTGTTTATTTCTTCCTGGCGGAGAGCGGTTACGCCCTTAATTTCAGCCTGGAAGACTTAAGCTTTAGTTCTTAATAAGCGTCTTTTATTGTACGAAAGAGGATACAAAAAGAAAAATAATAAAATTTAAAAAAATCGTAGTTTTCTTTGTTTCTTTAGTTTAAATCTATACTTAATTAAAATTGCTACACAATGATGTGTTTCACTATGTTGAAGTGCTTTAATATAACAATTTGTCTAAAATAAAGTTGGGTTTTTTGATTAAACATTACAATAGTTAGAAATCATCACTAAAATAGTATTTTCATGAACAATGACTTCGAATTAGCAAAAATAAAATTGAAATTTGTGCTTTGAAACTAATTTCAAACCTACATAGGTTTTTTAAATGGTCTCGAGTCGCATTCTGACGCGCGGTTAAAAGTTATACCAGGATAACTTTTTTATGTGCTTAACGATGCGAGTGAAAAATCAATTTTATTCAGATAAAAGTCGGGATAAACTTTTTCTATTGTTTTAACGATAAGAATTTATCCAACTCAAGGATAAATATTTTCTCAAATACGATTAATTAAATAAAAAATAAAATACGCGCATTGACTAATTTTTTTTTGCGTGAGGTGGTTTTGCGGCGCAAGAAAAATGATTTAAAAAAATTTATTGCATTCATTTTCACTCCTATGCGGCGGTCGTATTAATTTACAATATATATTATTTTTTATTTGCATTTGAAAGGATTTATCCCGGTAAATATAAGATTTTTTCAGAATGCGACCCCTGGGGCCTATTTCATAAAGATTTATGTAATTGTAAATTAATAAACGCATTTGATTTCTTCTTATTTTATTAATTAAAAAATACGTACGTAACTGTGGAATTTAAGGAATTTACAGAGATGTAATTTCTTAAATTCTAAACGAAATTTTATTAATATACTTTTTAGTTAAAAATACAAAAGAAAAATATGCGTTCATTAATTTACAGCGGTAAATTAATTACATGCAATCTTTATGAAATAGGCTCCTGGGGCCTATTTCATAAAGATTTTTCTGCTTGTAAATTAATAAACGCATTTAATTTCTTCTTATTTTATTAATTAAAAAATACGTACGTTACTGTAAAATTTACGGAATTTACAGACATGTAATTTTTTAACTTCTAAATGCAATTTTATTAATATACTTTTTAATTAAAAATACAAAAGAAAGATATGCGTTTATTAATTTACAGCTGTAAATTGATTACAAGCAATTTTTATAAAATAGGCCCCTGGTTGTAAAACTATTCAAAATATAAAATTAAATTTTAAAAAAATCCGTTTCAAACTTATTCTAAACTTATAAGCATATTCTGTAATTGAAACATTAAAAAAGTGGAAACCAAATAGCGCCAGCAGCTCCGTACCTATGAAAAGGCAAAAAACTAAAAATCCCAAAAAAATACTTTTGCTGTTGTAATATTAAGAAGTATTCACGAAATTTTGAACGAAAGGGGTCGAGATTTTTCTCAATATCCCTTCTATGTATGATTGGCGCTAGTTGTCATTCTTCCTACGCTAAAAAACCGTTATTTGGAATTAGTCTATAAATGACTTTAATTTTTTTTGTCCTGATTAACCAATCCATGTTTTAAAGAAGACGTTAATTTTATGGAAACACGCATTATTTGGTTTGTGAAATTGCTCTATTAGTCAGTAAAGCTTTTTTTTTCTGTTTATAAACTTATTTTTTACAAACTCGTTGACATATTTTTACAACCCAAAAATTTATTTAATAAAACCACCAAACATAATTGACAAAAATCACAATCTTAAAATATTATTTTAATTATTATAATAAATCAATTATTTGGCGTAAAAAACGCTCAGGTTAAATTACGTTAATCAAATAAACAAATAAAACAAAAACTGGCAAAATTTACCCCAGTTTACTAGTTTAAGTATTTCCATAGACTCGATTCCAAATAAAGTACATAAATATATCCAGTGTATTTAATGTCACGTTTTGTTAGATTATCACAATATTTTCCCATACTGAAACCAATTTAAACATCTTTAGGACGAATACTGTTGGCGCATCTCATTTTTTGACTTCCAACTCAGTCAGAAATGCCGTTCAAGCTAAAATAGCTGGGAAAAATATTGAATTTGATGGAAAACTAAACGCCGGTTGGAATCCTGAACAGAAGAAGTACAGAGCTGAAGCCGGCTTAACCACAAATGGTCAGGAATACAGCGTATCAGCAGTCATCGATGGAGTACAAAAGACCGGTACATCCATTATGAAAGATCATTTTAATCAAACAAAATCAACATTTATTTCACATAATCACCTTAAGACTAAAATTGTTTTCAGACCTAAGATTCATACTTCAAACCCTTTTGGAGACAATTTTAACTATAATTTTAGATAAAATTTTTATTTCCCAAAGATTTTAGCTGTAGAAAGTCCAAATATTTATTCCTATTAATTCTTTAAAGTTCTTTTTGTTTGAAGCTTATAAACAACGTAAAATTAAAACATTGTACAATACCGGCCCACTATGTGTTTGAGCTAATACTTCACATAAGCACTAAATATAGTAATTCATAATTTTAAGAAAATACTATTCTTAATTTTGTAGATATATTCTGAATATATTGTATAGTTGTATTTCATTTTTTTACTTTTATTTTTTTAGCACAATTAGGTATTATTCAAAATTGATGACTATATTTTATTTATAGCATTGTTTAAATTTCATCCAAAAGCTAAATTTGTTAAAAAAATCCCCTCATAAATTTGGAAACCACAAATCTAATTCAAAAACCTTAAACAAAATAACAAAAACAAAATATAAACACAATTAAAAATTCTTGTAAAATATTTTGAGTTTGTCCGAATAAATTGGTGAAATTTTTAATAAGATCTTTATTAATATAATATAAAATTGGTATAAAATCGTAGAAAGTACGCATAAAATCGTATTCGCTAAAAATGCCTTTTTTATCGCTAAATTTAGTTAAAATTTTTTACTTGTTAAAAATAATACTGAATAATCATATATTAATAAAATAAAATAAAACAATATGCAATCCTGATAAACGAAAACAATCTGAAAAGGGCTTAAGGACTTGAATCAAAGCTTTTTGAATATATAATAAATATATACATCATTCTCTAGATATTTTCTATAAACGTCTATAAATTATAATATCAATAATTACAAAACATATAACCCAAGAAGATTGTTGCCTCTACACTAAGTTTTTACCAAAATATAGCAGAAAAAAATTGCATTTTCTAATTTTTTTGATATTTTTGAAAAAAACAATTTTTAACACAATGCTTGTTTCTTTTTGGTGAAGTTTGTGATTTTTTTGTAACAAATGCAGCTTTTTTGCGCTGCGATTATTTTGTGGTATGAGATTGATTGCACAACAAAGAGTGTGTTTTTTACAATGAATATTTTGGCATTTTCTTGCTTATATATTCTTAATAGTAATTAATAATCGTTTCTGCATAAACTAATTAGCAGTTTTAATATATGCATTCTATTTAAAACGCTTTTTATATATCCCGGTAAGGACGGCTCTTGGACCTGCCTCTGGAAGACCGGAGGCAGGTAGGAAGAGGCAGGTAAAACTGCCTCGGAGGCAGCATGGAGGAAGGGTGGAGGCAGGTGGACGGCAGGTAAAACTGCCTCGGAGGCAGGTAGGAGGCAGGTGATCCTGCCTCCTATGTTGAAGCATATGCTGGTTAGAAGGCAGGTAGGAGACAGCTAAAACTGCCTGAGAGGCAGGTTGGAGGTTGGGTGGAGGCAGGTAGGAGGCAGGTAGTAAGCAGCAAACTTTGCGATGAAGGCAGGTAGGAGGCAGGTAAAAACCTTTTTTTTTTCTTCAATTCAGGGACCCCGTCATTATGGGGATATACCATGTAATTATATGGGACATCCAGCACAATATTTAGTAAAACTACAGTAATTAGCATACTGGGGCAACGTCCACTACTCCACTAACCACTTGTCAACTAAGTGCAATGCTAACAAGTAATTTACTCTTTTTTAATCGCATATTTTTTTTATTTTTAGATTATTTATTTATACAGTATTTACTATTTTAAAACATTCGAACTACCAAAATTCAACTGACTAACAAAGAAAGGAAACAAGATGATGTTTAAAATAATGTTTGTTTCTAGTCTATATGGATAAAAAATTTAAACTAAATTATTAAAATCAAACTAAATTATTGCAAAAATGCGTTAGAGAATGTGTTAGAGATCCTAAGCACTATATGAAACACAGAGCCCATATGAAATCTAAAAAAAAAACGTACAGCAGGTGATTATGTGCTTTAAAACACAAAAGATATATGACTTTCTTCTTTAAAACACAAAAGATATATGAATTTCTTAAAATCCTAAATTTTAATATAAATAAATTATTCAGATTTTAAATTTAACTTAAATAATTTTAAATTATCTTTCACCTTATTTTAAAAATATTGCAAGTATTTCCGTTACTAAATGCTTTTTAAATAATATTTTTGTGGGTTTATAAAAATTTTTGTGACAATTTGATTTTTAATAATATTAATTATTTCAACCACTTTATTTAGCAATGTACGGTTTATGATCGTGGTTTGCCTTATTTACATTAATAGACATTTACAGTTGCAATCCTTTATTTAGCGAGACACCAAAAAATTGTGTGCCAAAAATTGTGATTTTCATACTTCAGAAAACTTTCAAAAAGGTCTTAAAGCAAATATTCAAAACATAATAATTTATTAATTTATATTATTTAAACAAAAGCATTATATTAGATTACAAGAAAAAAATATGCGAAAATAAACTAATTATCAAGAGTTTTAAAAACATGCTAATATAAAAGTTATTAAACACGCGTTAAGTGGACAGGCGCCTGGATAAACTACCACATAAACATGTCAAATGAAAACATGAGCGGTTGATCAATGATGTGTTTTAGAAAGTTTTTTATCACTTTCGTTGGTGATAATTTAATCAAATATAAACAAAAAATATTTATTTGTAGGCCAAATGCAAATCAACACACCCAGTTCAAGTTCTCTCAGCTCATTGAAAGCCGACATTACGCAGGAAGATGATGGCTCATGGGTTTTGACAACTCAGAAAGATGGTAGCAACGGAATATCAGGTTTTCACTTTTTTTTCTTAAACAGTTTCTTAAATAAATTGTTTATATATGTCCTACATAAATCAGAATCTTAATTGGTATATGTGGGGTATTTAGAGTAACTGTCTGAAATGAATCGGGGACACTTCGCTCCGGCCAATTCACTCCCGACCCACTTCGTTCCTGAGCCATTTCGCTCCAGGCCCATTTTGCTCCCAAACTATTTTGCTCCTGGTCCAATTCAATCCCATCCCACTTTGCTCCCGGCCCATCTTGCTCCAAAAAATTTTCGCAATTTTTTATTTATGTAATTGGACCCATTTTGCTCCTAACCCACTTTGCTCCCAACTTAATTTTTTTTATTTTAATGAAAGCCACTTCGCTCTCGGTCCATTTCATTTTAATAAAGCCACTTTGCTCCCAGTCCATTTCGCTCCCAACCCACTTTGCTCCCAACTTACATTTTTTTTAATTTAATGGGAGCCACTTCGCCCCAGGTCCATTTTGCTCCCAACCCACTTCGCTCCTAACTCGATTTTTTTAATTTTAATAAAAGCCACTTTGCTCCCGGTCCATTTCGCTCCTAACCCACTTTGCTCCCAACTAGATTTTTTTATTTTAATCAAAGCCACTTTGCTCCTGGGCTATTTCGCTTCCAACCCACTTTGCTTCCAACCAACTCGTTTTTTTTTTTTATTTTAATGAGAGACGACACTTTGCTCCCGGTCCATTTCGCTCTCAACCCACTTCACTCCCAACTAGATTTTTTTTTATTTTAATAAAGCCATTTGCTCCTATTCTATTTCGCTCCCAATTCACTTTGCTCACGGCTTTAATTTTTTTTAATGAGTGCCACTTTGCTCCCAGTCTATTTCTTTTCCAAACCATTTTGCTCCCAAATTACATTATTTTATTTTAATGAGAGCCACTTCACTCCCGGTCCGTTTCGCTTCCAACCCACTTTGCTCCCAACTCGATTTTTTTTTAATTTTAATAAAGCCACTTTGCTCCCAGTCTATTTCGCTCCCAAACCACTTTGCTCCCAGCTTGAATTTTTTTTAATGGGTGCCACTTCTCTCCCAGTCAATTTTGCTCCCAAACCACTTCGCTCACAACTTACATTATTTTATTTTAATGAGAGCCAATTCACTCCCGGTTCATTTCGCTTCCAACCCACTTCGCTCCCAACTAGATTTTTTTTATTTTAATCAAAGCCACTTTGCTCCCCGGCTATTTCGCTCCCAACCCACTTTGCACCCAACTCGATTTTTTTAATTTTAAAGAACTTCGCTCCCAACCCACTTTGCTCCCTTCTCGTTTTTTTTTTAATTTTAATGAGAGCCACTTCACTCCCAGACATTTCGCTCCCAACCCACTTCGCTCCCAACTAGATTTTCTTTATTTTAATGAAAGCCACTTTACTCCTGGTCCATTTCGCTCCCAACCCACTTTGCTCCCAACTCGATTTTTTTTATTTTAATCAGAGCCACTTCGCTCCCGGTCCATTTTGCTCCCAACCCATTTCGCTCCCAACTAGATTTTTTTTATTTTAATGAAAGCCACTTCGCTTCTGGTCTATTTTGCTCCCAACCCACTTTGCTCCCAACTCGATTTTTTTTATTTTAATGACAGCCACTTTGCTCCCAGTCCATTTTGCTCCCAACTCATTTCGCTCCTAACTAGATTTTCTTTATTTTAATGAAAGCCACATCGTTCCTGGTCTATTTCACTCCCAACTCATTTCGTCCCAACTCGATTTTTTTATTTTAATGAGAGCCACTTTGCTCCCGGTACATTTCGCTCCCAACCCACTTGGCTCCCAACTCGATTTTTTTTTTAATTTTAATGAGAGCCACTTCACTCCCGGTTCATTTCGCTCCCAACCCACTTGGCTCCCAACTCGATTTTTTTTTATTTTAATGAGAGCCACTTCGCTCCCGGTTCATTTTGCTCCCAACCCATTTCGCTCCCAACTAGATTTTTTTTTATTTTAATGAAAACCACTTCGCTCCTGGTCTATTTCGCTCCCAACCCACTTTGCTCTCAACTCGTTTTTTTTATTTTAATGACAGCCACTTTGCTCCCGGTCCATTTTGCTCCCAACCCATTTCGCTCCCAACTAGATTTTCTTTATTTTAATGAAAGCCACATCGCTCCTGGTCTATTTCGCTCCAAACCCATTTCGCTCCCAATTCGATTTTTTTTATTTTAATGAGAGCCACCTCGCTCCCAGTTCATTTCGCTCCCAACCCACTTGGCTCCCAACTCGATTTTTTTTTTATTTTAATAAAACCACTTTGCTCCCAGTCCATTTCGCTCCCAACCTACTTGGCTCCCAACTCGATTTTTTTTATTTTAATGAGAGCCACTTTGCTCCCGGGCCATTTCGCTCCCAACCCACTTTGCTCCCAACTTGAATTTTTTATTTTAATGAGAGCCACTTGGCTCCCGGTCCATTTTACTCCCAACCCACTTGGCTCCCAACTCGATTTGTTTTTATTTTAATAAGAGTCCCTTTGCTTCCAGTCCAATTTGCTCCCAACCCACTTCGCTACCAACTTACATTTTTTTTTATTTTAATGAAAGCCATGCATTCCCAGCTCAATTCGCTCCCAGTTCATGTTGCTCTCAGATCATTCCGATGATTTTTTTAAGATTTTTAATGGTTTTGCGCTAATTATAACTAAGTTTCAAATTACTTTATTGTTTTTCTTTTGCGAATAGGCTTTATATGGGCCAGTTTTTAAGTTAGTTCATATTGATCAAAAAATTGTTAAAATTGAAAAAAAAATTATTTAAATCGCCCGCTCCTACGACCACATAACCATATAACTTCAAATAATCTAAAAAAAATAACTGTAAAAGTCAAAAACACAAAAATCATCAAAAACACATCATAAACAAATTTTTATTAGGCATATTTTACACAAACTACGTCAAATTTGCATCATAAATTTACAGCGTTGTCCGTTTTGTGCAACTATGAATTATATTCTGTTAATTTTTAGAAGTCAAAAAATTCAGTTTTTTATGTGACTCATCTAAATGTTACTTTAAAAAAAAACATTGTGTAAATCAAGGAAAAACGTCCATTGCATTTTATTAAAGTGGCGTTTAAAGAATATTAGAATAAATATAAAATTTTTTTTAGAATTAATAAATGTTGTCGTATATTTTCTCAATTTTAACAATTTTTTATGAATATGAACTAACTTAAAAACTGGCAAAAACTTTCCTGCATGATTAAATAGTTTTCAATAATTACAAAAACTAACCATATAAAGTCTATTCGCAGAAGAAAAACAAAGTTTTTAATAAGAACTATAAAATAATTTGAAACTTAGTTATAATTAGCGCAGCACAATAAAAAATCTTTAAAAAAATTTATCAAAATGGTCTCGGAGCGAAATGGGTTGGGAGCGATCTGGATCTCATTAAATAAAAAATGCGAGTTGAGAGCGAAACGGACCGGGGGCGAAGTGGGTTGGGAGCGAAGTGGTACTCGTTAAATAAAAATTCGAGTTGGGAGCGAAGTGGGTTGGGAGCGAAATGGACCGCGAGCGAAGTGGCTCTCATTAAAATAAAAAAAATCAAGTTGGGAGCTAAGTGGGTTGGGAGCTAAGTGGGCCCATTTACATAAATAATAAATTTGCAAAAATTTGTTGGGAGCAAATTTGTTGGGAGCGAAATGGGTCAGGAGCGAAGTGGGATGGGAGCGAATGGGACCAGGAGCATAAGGGTTTGGGAGCAAAATGGGCCCGAAGCGAAATGGCTCAGGAGCGAATTGGGTTGGGAGCGAAGTGCTCAGAGCGAAATGGGCGGTTCCCGTCTGAAATACGAACAAGCCTTAGTTCTAGCTTTAAGTCACTTTTGCAAACTGCAAAATTATGTGCCAGATTATTTTTGCATATTTAGAAATTTTTACTAACCTGTTTTATCAGATGTATATTTTGTTGTATTAATTTGCATATGACGAAATTAACCGGCGCTGGCCTAAGTCTTTGTCTGCCTTTTTAAAAAGTGCAATACTTTTCATACTTTTTGTGAGAATAATGGTTTTATGAAATAAAATTTTGTGTTTTTTATTGTTTTATTTCAATTCTTTTTAATTTTCGTGTTGTTAAATTTAGGAAAAGCATTGGTTAGAATCCCAACTTCTGACAATCAACACATTAAACTTGAAGTTGATGGTGTCACTACTCCATTTAGCTTTGAATACAGAGGAAGGTGATAATTAGTTTTTTTCCTTTTTTTTAAATTTAGTTTACTTTTTTTTACTTTTAATGGTAGTCAGACAAAAAATGTAAATTTCGTGCCTTGTTTGTCTATATAAGAGCAGACAAAAGCTAAAAAGTGGCTGTTAAGTCCTAATTCCACGGAAGTGAAGGTGACTAATGACTAGTAACAACGCGTTCACACCGCAGCGACAAATTACAATGGAACATTGTACTCGCGCGTGGAAAGCGTAGTCTCACTCGTCAATCGGGTCTGAAGCAGCCCTAAGAATAGCGCTTAGGCATTGGGAATTGCTGACGCAATCTTTTTTTGCCTTTGAGACGCCTATTTTTGAAGCTTATTAATTTCTTAAAAAAACTAAAAATCTATAACTTAACAAAGTGAGAAAGAAGAAGAAACTTTACAAGAAAGTTTGACCAATACTTTGTTAGAAAACTTGCAAATGCGCGATTTTAACAACAATAATCAAATATTTTTAGCTAATTTTTAATTGCAGCGATTTTTCATATTGTTAGTTTTTTGCGGTAAATACTGTCATTTCCTGCAAATCTGCAAAAAAATTTACTGGCAAAATAAAACAATGTTAAATGCACAAAAAAGTAATATGCAACATAAACAATATAGTGTAAAGAAAATTGCATGTATGCAAAAGAAAAATACCATATACGAGTTTTCAAGCAAAATTGTGGTCAAAACTTTAGTGTACTGCTAGACAGTATCTAGGTTTAGACCTAGACAATATATTCTTGTAGACTAAAAAAACCACTAACAATACAAAAGATTTTTTATTGAGAAGATTCGAGATAGTCCATTCGAGATAATTAAAGAAAAAATATTGATAGAAATTTTATAAATGTGAATCAAGAAACCCAGTTGAAGACGCGCATTAGTCTTTGACAAAGAAGCACTAACGCAGACATTATCTAGACTTATATATTCATGTAGACTAAAAAACCCACTAACAATACAAAAGATTTTCTATTGAGAAGATATAAGTCCATTCGAGATAATTAAAGTAAAAAATATTAATAGAAAATTTATAAATGTGAATCAAAAAACCCAGTTAAAGACGCGCATTAGTCTTCGACGAGGAAGCACTAACGCCAATAGTATCATTACAATAGTGTTTTTTAATTGTAATCATCTGGTCTATTGCCGCAAAACTACATGAAAATTTGTCAACACAAGACGGACAAAAAAATGCTGAAACATTTAGGTATGCTAGTCCAGAATACTTTTTAAAGGCTATCGTTACTTTGAAACCTCAAGGAAGCGATCAAGTCAACTACGGAATCGAAGGACAAGCAAAATATCAAGATCTTAGCCAAGAAGGCTCGTTAAAACTCACCCATTCCAAAGGAACCAGCACTGTTAAAGTCAGTCAGGAATCGGACGCCGATCAAAAAGAAACCATTTACAAACTGGAGCTAGTGTATGTATAAATACCGTCTTGCAAATAGATAATTTTCAAAAAAAAACGGCTCTCACATAAATATTAGTGCGTCCTGTGCTGTACTTTTTAACTACACAAACAGGTAATTGTAGGTCTTTAAGAAAAAACTATTTAAGTGGGATTTTCTTAAAAGCCAAAATATTGAGCTTGTATTAGATTCACAATTTGGTCTAGTACTAGATTTAAATTGTCCTATATTTCAATTGTACAGAGTCTTTGGAGCCACAAATAGGAATTAAGAACCGTTAAAACTCTTAAGTAGCTTGGAGCCGTTAAAAAAGAGTTAAAAGCCCAAAATGAAAAAAAATATTTTGGCTTAGGCTTAGGTTCAGGCTTAGGTCTGGTTTTTAGTAATTTCGAACTTTTATCTTTAAATCCCTCAGTTCCAAGTTCCTATTATCACTTTAAAAACTTTAAAAACCGGTTTACTTCATGCACCGGTATGTAGTTTTGTACCCGAAAGGGAAAAGGTAAAGTGAAACATTACAAATATTTAAAAGTAAAGAGAAACAATACAAATAATTTAAATAACGTATTACTGAATCTAGTGATTATTTTTTTTATTTTATCAAAATGAGCGAATGTTATCAAGATGGTTTTTTTTTAATTTATCCACGTTTTTTTTTTTAAGTAAAACGCAGCGAAATTTTCTAAGCAAAAAAAACTATTTTAAGCTATTTATTTTATTTTGAAAAAAAAAACTTGAGATTCAAGTTATTGTGAAGCGTCTGTAGTTTAGACTTTCAAATCACAACTCCAGCTTCCATTGACTTCTTATCTAAAACAAGAAAGTTTAAGTTTTATATTAAGTTTCATTTTTAATTTTTATATAAAAAAAACATTTTAATTTTAAGGCCAAGCGTGGAAGCTAACAGGCAGCCAACGACTGTTCAAGTGACTGTTATCAAACAATCTGACACCGCCGCTGAACTTACAGTTGAAATAAAAGATAGAACCATTCCAACAGTATGTATATTTCTTTATTATATGGTTTCATAAAAATACAAAAATAAAGAATACAATTTCAGAAAATCACAATTTGTGCGTTCAGGGGTCGCATTCTGAAGAAACCCTTATATTTACCCTGATAAATCCATTTCAATGAAAATAAAAAAATATATATATATTGTAAATAAACAAACCTGCCGCATATGGGACAGAAAAAGATTGCAATAAAATTTTTTAAAATTTTTTTCTCGCGCCGCGAAACCACATCGCGCAAAATATAAAATTTAATCAATGCGCGTATTTTATTTTTTATTAAATTAATCCTAGGGGAGAAAATATTTAACCACCTCTCGAGTTGGACAAGTTCTTATTCTTAAAACAATAGAAAAAATTTAACCCGATTTTTACCTAGGTAAAATTGGTTTTTTGACTCGCATCCTTAAGCACGTAAAAAAGTTACCCTGGGATAACTTTTAACCGTGCGTCAGAATGCGACCCCAAGACGATTGATTTTAAAAAATAGTAGGAATACGTTAAAAACTGCATACTGTTTTAACAAAACAAGTTTATTTATTTGATGTAAACTAAATTTATCTAGAAATCAAAAAAAATGTGTTTCTCCCTTTTTTGCTAAATTCAAAATTATCATTAAAATATGAATTTTCCTTTCTTCAAGTTAATTTCTTTCTATCCAATACTTTGATCGAGATTGCAAGCTTTATGCGCTTAATCCCGTTTAAAAATCAAGCAGTATGATCACACCAGAAGTAACTATTTGTAGCGAACGATCTATTTCTGGAGAATCAACCCTCACCGCTAAATTTAAATAATATATTATAAATATATTAAGCTGGATCAGTTTGTAATGAAACTCAGAAAAAATATTAAATCGCCCATCCGATTTAATTAACACTCGGTAAAAATAAATTAGGAGCAAATTTAACCGGACTGTGTCCATTTTTCGGTTTAAAAACTTTATACTAGATCAACTTTTTGGACTGCGTTTTTGGACTTTTTGATCAATATATATGAATTTAATATATTTTAAGCACGTTTTAATTTGTTTTGTAGCAAATTTAGCAATCCAAATCTTTGTTTCGCGTAAAATACAACCAGTTTTCTTTTTTTTTGTTTAAAAATACATACTTATTTATTGACATAAAAACATACAAATATTGGAACGGGTCCAAGTAAAAAAATGGTCCAGAATTTTCCCGCCATATAACGTTTGTCTTACGCTACTTTAAATTACACAGTCTGAATAAAACCGACCTGAGTTTTTATCAAAGTTGTGCAAGTCTTGTTCTTGCAGAAGAAATCTAGAAGACTGTATTTAAAGCCAATCAGTTTTTATTCCAATAAGATCCTATAAAAATAATTAGTTTTAATTTAAAACGGCTTTAATATGTGCATTTTAATGAAATAGAATGACGTATTTGTTTAAATGATTTTTTTAAAAATTAGTTTTATGCGATTTTGAATTAGATTAAAGTGATTTCTTTCTCAATTTTTGTGATTCTTCTGCATCCCGTGAGTAATAAAAACTTTAATCATTTGGAAACAATAAATGCATTTGGCCAAATATATTTTGCAACATTTTATAACATAATATTTTTATTATAAGATTTCTACAACATATTCCAACATTTTTATACTGTAATATAACATCTCGTTAATTTTATAACTTTTTGGTATTGAAATAAAGTAAACAAAATTAACCACATTAATTAACAAACTAGTTTAGAATCTAACATTTAGTTTAAACGCTAAATCGTAAAAATATTTTTAAGGGAATCAAAGCCAATCTAAAGAAGAATTGCGAAGGCAGCTGTGCAAAATTAGACTGCAAACATGAAGTGCAGCTGCGGTTGGACTACAGTGGTGACCCGCAAAAATTGCTTAGTGTCAATGGTTTGTGAATTAATTATGTATTATTATTTTTAGTAGATTATTTAATGTAGTATTGACCAACACCTTTGAGAATTCAAAAAATCATGCAATACAAAATCTAAAAAAATGAAGATACAGCTGCGTATTAATACAAATATCTTCAAGAACAGTGGTTTCCAACAAAAATTCATTATTATAAACTGTTTGTTTTCTATTAAAATATAAGTCAGTACCAAAAAAATATCAGTATTTGGAAAACTTAAATGCTGAGCCATAAAGCAAATAAATGTCAGACACACAACTTAATTAACTCGACGAGTGCAAAAAAGGAGCGCGACACACCGGTCCCGTGAAAATGACGTTCCGTGACATGACGGACCGAGAAATGAGAGAGGGGTACGAGACGACGGTCCCGAAAGATGTGTTTGCAATGCTACTGTTGCAACTTTGAGAAAAACAATATTTTTACAGCATTAAAAAGCGTGTAAACCAATTAAATTATACCAAATATATTGGACGATTTCTTATCTTAAGTTAAAGATAATTTTGAATGCATTTTTATTGATTTTCTTCTACTCTTTAAAATTAAATTTTTGTTTCAATTTCGAATTTCAAAATTCTGTTTATCCTCCTTAAACAAGCTAAAACTTGCTGTATTTAATGAGTAATTTTCCTTATATATGTTTTAATGCAATACAAGACTGCTAACATTTGCCAGAAAAATTTATATGTCGTACATGCTTTGAATTTACTTATATTTTGTAAAATATTATATAATTTTACTTGCGGTTTACTGAAAATTAATACAAGTAAAAATGCTAATGTTACATATTAGCATTTTACCATATTAGCATTTACATATTAGCGACGGGGTATATACAATGGTGTCCGCAAAAAATACCTTCTGCGAAATACCTTTTAAAAAATATCTTCTTCAAGCAATAAATTATTCGGCATTTTTAAATACTTCTAAGGTTTTATAAAAGATTTTTATGTGTTTAGCTTGATTTTAAATTTTCGCTTAGGCTTAAGGAAAACAAACTTTTCTTTTGTTATGAATTTAAACACGTTTCTGAAGATATTCTTTCCGAAGGTATTATGCAGAATGTATTTTTTAATAGTGTTGTAAAAAATATATTTATATTACAAGTGTTTTTGAAAACAAAACTAAAAAAATATACGTTAAAACTTGATGGCAATAGCAAACAGTTAAAATCTATTTAAAAGCTATACACTAAAACTTGATTGCAATAGCAGGTATAGAAAAAGGCGCATTTTCTTATTGAAAACATAACAGTGTTTCCAGCTGTAGGAAACGCCTTATGTACTAGGGACCGTCGTGTCGCACCTAGGGACCGTCGTGTCATACCCCTTGGGACCGTCATGTCACGGGACCGTCGTGTCTTAGATCTGTCTAAAAAATCTTAGATTCTTATGGAAAACTCTCAAGGCGTAATGAAAGACGCACTGTGCTGTTGCAAAGAAAGACTCTTTTTATAGCACAGCAAAAAATTGTGCCCAAAAAAACTAACTAAAATCACGGAGCAAGGGTGATTGGGGCCTAGTACATTAAAAATCAGTTTAGTTATCGGCGGTTATGTTGTCGGCGCGGCTGAGTACCTCTATTATTACGCAAATCTTCCAAATTTTGCTAAATTCAGTATCACAAGAGCAACAGAATTTTTAAAAACTTTAAAGTAATTAAGTTTTGTACACAATTAGATCAACATTCTAATCAAAATAAAATTGATTATTAATATGCCTGATAATTATTTGTACAATATAGGGTAACTGACTTAATTTCGGCCACCTTTTTATATTTTTTTTGAATAAGTTTTTTCTGGCTTTTTCAATCAAGCCAAAATTTGGTCTAAAAATCAAACAATAGCTATATTTGTTATTCCAGTGCAAAATTTGAATATTTATGTTACACTTAAAAATCAGTGAAGGTTTAAACTTTTTTTTTAAAGTGGCCGAAATTAAGGCGCGTGCCATTTATTTCGGCCACCTACAAAAAACTGGCCATAAATATTGCTTAAACGAACAATAAAAATTTCTAAAAGTTGCAAATTTACCTTTAGGTATTGTTCTTGGTACATATAACTTAATTTTTCCCGTTTGCGAACTTTAATAGTTATTAGCAAGACTTTTAATAATTATGTCAAAACCTTAAAAAACAAGTTTTAATAACTTGTATTTTTTGTTCAATTTTTATTTTTGGCTTAAAAAACGTCAAAACAAAGTCAAACGAGCAAAAAAAATTCTTTATAAATACGGTAGTCCAATGATATTTAAAAACAGCAAAAAACCACAGGTTGTTTCACCTAAATTTTAAGGTGGCCGAAATTAACGGAATCTTAAAATGCGTAGTTAGTTAAACGTATTGCAAAATAATTTTGAAGAAAATATAAAAACATGAAAATTAACAACTTTGAGCCTTAAATAGAAGATATTTTAAGGTTATATATTGCTTCGTTCTAAATTTGATGCAGTGTAAACATAAAGCAAAAATTACGAAAATCATAAAAAATTCACTTTTTGTATGAAAATGTTGATAATGTAGAATAATAAAAATAAAAAACTTTTGCAAAAACACTTTATTCAACATTAATCCAGTTACTTTTGTGCTAGTTCTTTTGTGTTTTAAAAATAAGCCAATTTTCTAACACCCTAAATTTTTGTTCGAAATTAAGGCGTGGCCGAAATTAAGTCAGTTACCCTACCTACGTCGATGTCTATCATATAAATTAAACAAAAATTTGTGCAGGAAAATTTGAAATTGCCCGTGTCCAGCAACGAAGTGTGCGTGGAGCTCGTTATGATGACAACTACATATTAAACCACCAGAATGCTCTGGATGCCTACTTGAAAATCGACCACCCTTACTCCAACTGGCACAATAAGGTTAATTTTTTAAGATTTTAATTTGTATTATAATATAATAAATAATACCTCAACAAATATAATGAGTAAAGTGACTAAATTATAGATGTCAAGAAAAATGACTTTGAAAGTGTTACATTTTTAACGTACTTATTTATTTTTTATTTGTTTGTTTCAAAGATAAGTATCAAATTAAACAAATTAAACCTAATGCCACGAGGTAGCGACAAATCAAAAAACGAAGGGGTTTTAGGAAAACCCCTTGAAAACTTTATTTCAAAAAAATGTAGCGTGTTCCAAACGGCCTTTAAATTTTGATAATACTTTGAAATTGCATATTTACCTTAATTTCGGTCCACAAATAAGCAAATTCTCATTTTGGAAAACTACCAACCAGTCCAATTATAATTATTTGGAATGGCTTAAACATTACTGAAATTTACAAAATCTTCTTAGAAATGAAAATTAAGCGCTGTTTATTTAATTTTTATTTAAAATTATATTAATTATTTATACTCCTGTTTATTTTTTAAAAAATATTCAAAATCTATTCTTTTTTTATTGCATTATTGTTATAATTAATGCAAATGAAAAAATAAAAAATAAAATTGACATCATTAAAAAGCAAATTGTAAATCGATTTATCATTGTAAGAAAAAGCAAAAAATAAAACGTTCATTTTTCAAATTAATGTTTGTTTATGAATTTTATGCAAAAAAAACCCCATGGCTTGTTACATTTGTCGCTTCCAAATAGCCTTTGGGTTTAGAAAAAATAGAAAAAATATTTAAAAATAATTTTTTTAATGTTTTACATCATTTACAACCCAACCAACAGTAAAATTTACTAAATTTTGAATTTTTAATGAAAACCTGTAATTTTTTTATTTTTTGTTAAAAATATATATTTATTAAAATTAAAATTATTAAAAATATACAAAAAAACAAAGAACAAACCACTTAAAAATTAACATTGAATTAATATTTTGAAAAACTAAGTACTGTACGATTTTAATAGTGCTTATTTGAATAAATATCCAATACAATGCTAAGTTAAAATTGAATCCGATTTTCATGATTCCTTTAGAATGATACTTATTTAAATAAAATCCCATTTAAATCAAATCTCATTAGAATGATCTTTTTAACAAAATGATTGCATTAGAATGTACCACAAAGTTTAATTGTACCAATTAAGATACCTTATCCTGCAAGATATTATTTAAATGTCATTTTTAAGCCGTTTTTTAGTGATATTTTTATTTTTACACCCATCATATTTTAGTTCTGGGTTAAAGCGGAACCGTGCAGCAACTCCCAATGTGAGAAATCTGTGACAAGCGGCGTGGAGTACAAGGATGCTCAAGGCAATGTGAAGCAATACACTGCTGTAAGCAGTGCTAACCATGATGTCAACGGCAACCTCAAAGTTAAATACCTGGTAGGTATTTTGTGAGTAATGCTGTAAAATGCGTTAACCCCTATTTTAGAATACCCTCTTTTCTAATTTTTCCAGGACTTCCTTAGGGCAGTCATAGAGAGGAGAAAAAATCTTTTCTAAACATCATACAAGGACAGCTAGTTTGTCCTACATCTGCTCTAGTGATGTCCTAAGACTGTTCTAGGACAGATAAGTTAGACAATAAAATCGTCATATTAATTGTTTTTAAAGAAATATCATTTTAATTATCAATCATAAGATTTAAAACCAAAAAGTAAAGTATGAAACGTGAGAACGTAAATTGTTCTTATTATTAAAAGTTTAATAAAGTATTCAAAAGTTTGTAAAATAACACATTTATCAAAAAAACGCAAGAATGCTAAAACGCACTAGAAAGCTTTGTTACAAATACACACTTAAAACTTTTAATAACAAAAAACCGTCCAAACATATGCTGAGATTCAGGAGTTACTTATATGCTTAACTCATGTTGAGATTCGCGGATCATTCAATTACCTTTTTATTCATGATAATCTAATAAATCCAGATTTCAACAACACAAAAAAAGCTTCAAGAAAAATTAACATAAAAAAAGAAAGAAAGCTTCATAACTGTAAATAAAGGAAAAAATAAATAATTTTTTTACGACAAGCCGGAACAAACAGAACCAATTTAAAATATATGCACTTGAATTTATATATACGTGCGCACCGTGTTAAAAAAATTTTTATCAATTAAAAAATATCATATTTTTTTAAAGTCAGATCAGAATTTCTATAAAGAAGTGGGAATCCAGAAGTGTGGGGATAAGTTTAGAAGGTTTTCAATAAATAATATGTAAAATAGTTGCTACATTTGCCTACAAACACTATGCATCTCTGTGCCTAGTAATTATTTTTATAAAGATTTATCTTTTGCTAATTTTAGATCACCACACCAACTGTTAACTATGGTTTTGAAATTGGATCTCCTGTAGCGGGAAGCATTGAAGCCAAGTTACTGAAGGACTCAGCCACCGTTATGAGCGCTCTTTTGACCATTAAAAAAACTAATCCTCAAAAAATTGCAATTGAAATTAAAAACGATAGTAAGAATGTACTAAATTTTATCGTTTATTTTAAAAAGTTTGATTTTAATTCTTTAATTTTTATGTCATTCAATAATAATATTATATTATATGTGGGTTTCACACAATGCACTACAAGTTACATAAAATAAACTACACATACACACACGCGTACACACACACACACACACACACACACACACACACACACACACACACACACACACACACACACACACACACACACACACACACACACACACACACACACACACAAACACACACAAACACACACACACACAAACACACACACACAAACACGCAAACACACACATAAACACACACACACACACACATGAACAAACACATACATACATCACAAACACTGGAAATTTTAACTTAAAAAATAAAAATGATTTGTGCCATCTTCAGATTCTGAAGTTCTCTTCCACGTCTCGGCTCAACTTTTGGGTGAAAACCTGGGTCAGATCAAAGTATGGCACACAGAAAACGGGCGTCGCATTGACGACATTCAGGTCAAAGTGCGTCTTTCTCAATCTAACCTGCTTCAAACCCAGCTTTACATCCGCCCTGGATTTAGTCGTGAGCTGCAGGTAAAAATTTATAACGAATATTTATTTTACTTTCATGCGAATACGCATGAAAGAACAATTACCACTAATTTTTCAACCAAATACAGACCATAATAGCGGAGTTTTAGTATATTCTACCAGTGTCGCCGCTTCATGCCAAATTTTAATACGCAAGACATTTGTTCTGTCACTTTTGCGCGAATTTGACAATAGAATGCAACTCTGGTAATTACAATTTAGTTCATTCGTTGAGTTGGAAAAAGTTATATTTCTATCATAAGCTTTAACTTGCAGTAATAAAAAAATGATAACTTGAAACCCTGAACACAAAACAAAGTTTTTCGCTAAATTTAAACAAATTTGAAATTCCAATTTTTATGTTCTACATTTCCTATTTTGAATTCCATGCTCTTTGCCTGCAATACTATGTGCACTACTGCAAGCACGATTTATATTCAAAAATCTACAAATCGCTTGCGCCATAATTTCAACACATTACTGAGCATCTGTCGAAATGATTTGTGATCCCCTGAAGATTTTTGAATTACAAAAAACAACAAATTTGAATTTACAGTTCGCTGCGGAAAAATCATCCAGTGCCTTTTCTGGATCTGGATCAGCAACAGCTCGCAATGAGGTCTGGGCAAGCATGCTGCAGTCTCAACGGGCACTGAGAGAAGACGTCTACCGTCACACTCAACCTCTTCTCACAGATTTGAACCGTCAGAGAATGTAAGAACTTTATTAGATATTTTATATTTCATATTACGCATTACTATTTTTTACAAATATCTTATTTTATTAAAACTGGATATATCAAAATACCTAAATATAGACAAAGCCTTGAGCTGTTTATTGAATACCATATTTTATATTCTATTGTTTATTTACATAATATGTCGTTAAAAATATTTAAATTTTAGCTGCTTAATGTATCATATTTATGCTCCATTGTTTTATTACGTTGTTACTCTGACACAATGAGTCGGAAGCGTCATAAAATACTCGTAACTGTGACTCTTTTTATATCTTAACACACAAATAATCTAAACAAAATGAGTCAGAGTCATGTTGATTTTGTATTAATTGTGACTCTTTGTGTCAAAGTAAGGACGATTATTAAAATTATATGCACCAAATTATCTTAATAGAAACAAAGTCCACAAATTGGAGCTGTTAACTATAAACTATTTTGTGCCGCATTATCTTATTATATGTTTTATTAAAATAAGATATAGCATAAAAAACAAAACTAAAGGCCCGTTCACACTTACGCACAATGCACAATGCACGATGCATAATGCACAATGCACGATGCACAATGCATTATAGTACCTGTTCATACTTACGCACAATGCATAATGCATTAAAACGAATTTTAAGCCAAAAATATTGTTAAATACGGTTTAAAATGCTTGTTTCTCTTATTAAAAAACGAAACCTAACAAAGAATAGCGTTGCTGCAAATCCAAGTTGACAAAAAACTCGAATTGACCGATTTTGGGATAAACAATCCTGAATATTAGTCAAAAAAGCTAAAAAAAAACCAAAATATAGTTCTAAAATCACTCTTTTTGTATTTATTTTTGAATAGAATTATGTTTTATATTTGTTTAAACACAAAAGATATGTTTTAAATTTTTTGTATAATGAAATGTGAAGTCGTTTGTTCAAGAATAATTATTATTTGATTCGTTTTTTAAAGCAGAAGAGTTCTCAACGTATGTACTTTGCGAAAAAAGTGCGTACAAACTTTCGAAGCGCGCTGCTACTCGCACAAAAATTGGAACGCCGTTCCAAGTCCGATAATGCATTGTGCATTGTGCATCGTGCATTGTGCGTAAGTGTGAACACCTATTTTTGGAGTTTTAATGCATTGTGCATTGTGCACTGTGCATTGTGCATAAGTGTGAACGGGCCTTAATTTTCGTTTTAGGAAAACAAAATCTTAAAACTTAAGCTCAAGCTTTTTTGCAATAAAAATTATAAAAAAGAAACTAAAAGCGTAAAGTTTCTAAAAAAAATACCCCATCAGACTTAGAAACCGATTTTTTTTAACTTGCATTTTACATACATATCAAAAACTCAATTGAATTCCCACATAAAATAAGTAACGTTTTCCAATGTAAATAGTATTCTTCTTAGCTAAAAAGTTTTTTTTAAACTTTTTTAAATTTTTTTCAGCTTAGTTTTGGGAGATGTTCTCGGACCAGTAGGCGAAAACATTCAAATGGTGTTGGAAATGGCCAGGGAGTTTGTCCTGGCTATGGCTGACGTTATTGAAATTTCCCTTAACAAAATGATTTCTACTGTTCCTAGTCAAAATATGCAAGAAAATTTAGTACGGGTAAGTTAAAAAAAGGTTTTACGCTTAAATCTTGTTGCATTAAGCTAACAAAAAGATTTAAAAATAAAAAAAAACAAATAGTTTTAGCATTGTAAACGTAAAATTAAATTTGTGTCACTGTAATGTTAATGCATTGTAATTAATACTCTTTTTCAGCAAACAAAACTCATTATTCATTTATTAATAATATCATAATTTACAAAAATTGTAAAGCATGAGTTATGCTTAAAGTATATCTGACTGAACTTGTAAATTAATATACAGACATGAACGGACTAATTAAATTTGCGCGGTTATGAGGTGTTTTTTAAAACTTTAAAGTTTTTAATTCCACCTTTTCTCAAAACATACAAAAATTAAAACGACATTAACCCTTAAAATTTGTATTTGGCTTTTAAATTGAGTAATTTAATAAATAATTATTAAAATTTGGGTTTTGATTTTGATTATTAAACAGCTTTCGTCACAAATTTTAAATAGCTTTGCTGTTAAATAGTCGATTCAATACTGCAATTATCGAGTTCAGCTTTATTTTATTTGCCTATAGGGTAGCAGACATGAGCGGACTAATTAAAATTGTGCGGTTAAGATATTAAAAAAAACGAATAAGAACGTATATCTTTTTAGATATCTGGGGCAGCTAGATTTTGTTTTCCTATAATTAAACTATACGCGTAGCAATATGCCGTTGTTTTTATGTTTTTCTAAAAATTTATTTCAGATTATAATGAAAATTTTAAATATTCTGCTTTTAACAAATACATATATTCAGTGTCGTTAACATACATGAATAATTTGTTTTACAAATTGATTCTGTTTAGATAAAAGAAACGATTCAGAATGCACCACGCTACATTCTCCAGTCTGTGCAGCCTATTGTAGCTAATCTGCAAAGTCTAATCAATATGGTTACTGAAGCCTTGTATTCCGTTAATCAACAAATCGCTAATATTTCAGCACAACTCACCCCAGAAAGCCTTAGAAGTACAATTTGGCTGTTTGTTGTAGAATTTAATATGTCGCATACTAATTTCTATTAATATTAACACGTTAGAATTTTAAGCACCTTCAAAATGTCATGTAGCATTTGTGATTGGTGGCTTGGCTATCTGTTTTGGAAATTAAATTGGGAAAATCATATTTTATAGTGGGCGCTCAGTCGGAGTTTAAGAAACAGGCCTTCAAAAAGCAGGCGCAAATATGACTACACAAAGGCGGGAGCTTTATTAAGAAAATGCAAACGCGCTAATAAAGAAATAGAAGCGCAATTTTTAAATAAGTAATGGCGCGCACCGCCATATTAAAAACACTATTTAGATATGGCTTCTTTTTTTACTATAAAATTACTTCCGTTAATAACACTGCATTTTGACCAGCGTAAGCCACAAATAAATTTAAAAGTTACAGAATGCTACAAATGTCCCCCACACACCGTTTTAAATTGTATCACTTCCGGAGCATGAAATTGATGGCTCATTATTTTTGTTGCTGCTGCTAGGCTCAGAATTGTTGTTCTTAAAAACATAATTTTATGTCAATCAACTTTTTTTGATTAGAAATGTTTAATATTTTTGTAAGGAGAAAGCCTCAATCGCTAACGATATTTGCTTTATTTTTTTAAATTATTATAGTATTTAGTTTATAATTGTGAAAGTTATAGTAGTAATAGTTAGTAATAGTGGTTATAAAATAGTAATAGTAGTTCAAGGTTACCAAATATTTCTGTAAGAATAAAAAATTATGAAACACAGGAACGAAAATAAACTTGCCCTCCGGTTATTCAGACTATGAACAGTTGCCAAAAGAAACGTATGTAAAATGCGCATGCATGTATTTTAGCAGAGGTATTAATAATTAGTAACCGTTTGTGTTGCTTTTAATTGAAAAAAATTTTTCTTGCAGAAATCTTTTGCACTTTTGCCCTTGTGCTAACGAAATATAAACTAAAAAAAGTTACAAACAAAATATTATGCTCTAAACGTGAAATTTTAGGAATGGTGAATGAGATTTTCGATAATCTTGGAAACAGCCCTGTTGCTAACAAAATCAAATCATTGATTCAATCCTTGATCCAAAAAATATCCCCTGAACTACGAAACCAATTAGAACAATGGACTCAAAATCTACAGCAGGAAGTAAAATAATCATATAACTTGTATAACATATAACTTGTACTATGCAAAGATAATTAAACTTCCTCTAAAAATATTTAAAACTTTTTATAAATATTAAATTTTCTAAAAATCAGCTCTTTTACTACAATTCAGTATTACGTTTGATTTACTTTAATAAAAGTTATTTTACATAATTTTTTTGTATAAACAGCGAGAAACGATTTAATCAAGTTTGTATAGATAAATTAGGCTATTAATACCTATTATTTAGCAATTTCAAATCCATCTTGACCTTTGTAGATAAAATTTATCTTGTAGAAAACTTAGTGCATCAGGAACAAAGTAAAAATAAGTAATTTGGTGGACAACTCGATGCATCAACAAAAAAATATCCACTATTTCTGTATAGCATGCGTTTTTTACCATACTTTGAGTAGTCACATCCCCTCAAAAAATACACTTTATAAAGAAATAGTGAATAAATAAGAAATTTTGTTGACAACATTAAAAAAGTAAAAAAAGTATGTAAATAAAATAAATAAAATAACATAAAAACTAAAAACACAATTAATTTTGTCTGATTTTGATTTAGGTAACGCAAACTCGCAACAATGTTGTAGAATGGTTCCGAGGAATTGACTTTGGCATTTTGGAACCACTCATTGAAGCTATTGAAAGTGTCTTGGCTGAGGTTGCCTCAAAAACTGCGGTAAAGTTTTGTATAAGTTTTTAAATAATTTATAAATGAAAAATAGTTATTTTTCCTACATTTCATTATGACTAAATAACTTTAACATTAACTTTATTTACTCCAAAATTTTATGATGACCAAATAACTTTAACTTTAACTTTAAAAAAAACTGACTGTCTCGCAAAACAAAACTGTCTCGCAAAACAAAACTGTCTCGCAAAACAAAACTGTCTCGCAAGCAGGTAGAAGAAAAAAATGGTGCGGGGTCATGGGAACTTCCGAAAGAATTGGTTAGGTTTAAATTTAAGTTTCGCTTAGGCTTAGGTATAGGTTTCAGTGATTTTTACTTTCAACTCCAAGTTTCCAATCTACGGCTATAAGTTTCCCACTTAAGGCTCTAAGCTTTTTATTTT
>JASAMX010034674.1:0-14815 GCA_030248175.1 Microlaimidae sp. YZB2_3
TTGTCCAACCTTTCTTCCTACACTTCGTGTGTTTAGCAAAAAAATCGAGGGTTTTTTGTATGAAAAACGCAATATATCGACAAATACTGCACCAATCTTAACGATGAAGGTACCGAATTAAAGTAAAAAGTAGCCGCTTTTTTTAAGTACATTAACTTAAATCGTTATACTTATTGAGCAATCTTTCACATACAAAATTTTCAAAAAACTCCATTTTTGTGGGGTCATAACTCCTGAACCAGTCGATATATTTTGTTGAAAAAAATTTTGTGGGCTATTGGGGGCAGGGGTAAGGTTTTCTCAAAAAATTATCAAAATTGAATACAAAAAGTTTGACTCCGCACCGCACCTTTAAAGGAGCACTGTCATAAATAAAAAGTTTTTTAATACTGAACGGATTCTGCTGAAATTTGGAAATATTGTAGCTTAGGTCCTAAGGAACTTATATCCAAATTTGAAGCATATCAGTTCGATATTAAAAAAGTTATCCAGTTAGGGCGTTATAGCACAAAATGCACAACACACCAATACCAAAGCCCAAAAACCACGCACTTTAACACAGTAACGGACGCAAAATCCGGTAAAACCACGAGGTGTACTTTATGTAATACAAATTACCGTAATATAATGCACGAATAGTGTTTAAGGAATACCAAAATCGTGTGGTAAAGTTTGTATTGGGTTATACTAGGACATAAGTGATAATTTATAAGCGATAATGATAGTGATAATGATAAGTGATAAGGAGTGCTAAGTGATAAGGAATTATGATAGGTGGTGATAATGATAGTGCTTATGATAAGTGATAAATGATAATCATAAGTTATATTGAGGGATAATTAATAATAATAGTGATAAGTAATAATGATAGTGATAATCATAAGTGATAATGAGTGATAAGTGATAAGTAATAAGTGATAATAATAGTAATAGTTATAGCCATAGGTGATAATGAGACAAGTGATAAGTGTTAATAATAAGTGATAATAAATAAGTTATAAGTGATAGTGAAAGTGATAAATGATAAGTGACATTGATTATCATTATTACTTTATCACTATTATTATCACTTATCACTATTACTTATCACATTATAATCTATTATTATCATTTATCACTTATTATCACTTATGATGATCATTATCATTATCACTTTATCAGTACACTTATGATGATCACTATTATTATCACTATTCACTCATTGTCACTTGTGATTATCACTCATTATTATTTGCATTACTTATCATAAGCACTATCATTACCACTTATCATTATTACTTATCACTTAGCACTCATTATCACTATCATTATCACTTATGTCCAAGTATAACTTAATACGAACTTTACCACACGATTTGCGTTTTTGTCATACACTATTCCTGCATTATATTATAGAGTAATTGGTATTACAGAAAGTACACCTCGTGGTTTCATCGGATTTTCCGTCCGTTACTGTGTTAGAGTGCGTGGTTTATGGTGTTTGGTATTAGTGTGTTGTGCATTTTGTGCTATAACGATGCCCTAACCGGATAACTCCTTTAATGTTGAGCCAATATGCTTCAAATTTTGAATATAAGTTCCTTAGGACCTAAGCTATAACATTTCCAAATTTCAACCGGATCCGCTTAGTATTAAATTTTTTTTTATTTGTGACAGTGGTCCGTTAATAAAAATAAGTTTTATGATTGCAAAAAATTAAATATTTTGTAGGAAAAAAAATTACATTACATATTTTGCAATATTTTCAGTCTGTCCCGGCCGCGGCTGGACCAAAATTTTGTACCCCTACCTCGGACTCAACAGCAATACGTTTTTTTTGTTTTTGGTCAGTTTACGTATTGCTCTTTGAAGAAGTTGGAATAGATAAAGATGTTTTACTTCCATCCGGAAATCGAAACAATAAATCAACAATAGGACCTTAAAATCAAACAATTTATCGAAAAATTATCTTGCTGGTGTCAAAGTTTTAAAATTTATTGACCAAAAGGTGTTGTTCGGGTAAGCCACCCTTTTTGATAATAATAATACATTAATGTTTTTTTTCCTTAAAAATAATCTTTTGTAATATTGTTATATTAATTGATAAAAATACAACTAATTTGTTATTTGTATATAAAAAAATTCCTATAGATTTTGTACGATTTTCAGGTACGCTTTACAAGAAGCATACCTAACTTTTAAATTTTTTAAAATTTTCAGTTCGAGACTCCACCCATAGTAATTTATTGATTTTCATTTTTTTTGGGAGTGGAGCTTAGTTAAAAAAGTGGGATTGAAGGTACAAGTTAATACTTTAATTTTTCAAATATTTTACTTCCTTAAAATAATTTAATTATAATATTTTGTGGAAATATTTACCCGTTTTTCCCAAAAAACTTTTGTATGACTCAACAACTGTCTTTGTTAAACCATCTGGTGCCGTGGCATTTTCAGTATTTTCTGAAGCAAAAAAATAACATAATTTATTATTTTGTTAATTTTCCAACAAAATAACTGATTTACATGCAGAAATACAATGAAAATTTTTTAAAATCATTTTAATTAGGTTTTACTTTTCCGAAGATGTTTTATTGAAAAGTAGTTTGCAGAAGTTATTTTTTCCGATGGCTTTATTACGAATTTAAATTTCCTGGGGCCCTACCAAGTAAGGGGGGCCACCCAACTACTTAACATGGTTGTTTAGGAATATTTATGTTTGTTTTTTGGAAGAAAGGGGGCGAACGTTGAAACTTAACCCCTATAGCTTTTAAATTTTAGCGTCTTTCAAAAAAAATTAACATTCATAAAATTATCTTATCTAAAACACTACCCTATCCACCCATAAACCTTTAATTTTTAATGTGCACTTCTAAGGCTAAATAAAAACCTTTTTTACACATTTTTTGTCAATAAACAAAGATATGACAAGAATGCACTCCAGAAACAAACCGTAATAATAAGAAAACGTGCGTTTCTCGGATTTATATCTTTATTCACTACATTTGGGTTAAATTTCCATTTTGAACCAGCTTGACCAGACCACCCATAATTAAATTGGAATAAAAACCCGGTGATAGACTAAAAATTAGTTAGAAAAGACAAAATATTAACAAATTATAAATAATAAAAAATATCACTTCTTGAATCGGCCTTAAAATTAGGGCGTTTTTGAGAAGGTTCCCCATTGAAACATTTGTCTTCTGATTCTTTTCTTTTTCGTTTTCTTGCTTGCCCATCTAAATCTGATGGCATTTCAATCCCATTTTCTTTCACGACCTCAAAAACACAATTATTTTTTTTTAATTTGGAATAATATTCTTTAATGTTAAACGTGTTTAATGTTAAATGTTAAACGTGTTTAATTCTTTAATGTTTGCAAATAGCAATGAAGTAACAAGAAAGCGCCTTGTTTTGGCTATTGGTATTTTACTCGGGATCTATTTCTGCTGGACAAAAAATAAGGATCAGATGTAATCCTCTTCCTTCGAGCAGCACGATTAAAACCATTGCGGTCTGGTAAACAAAAAACGTAGGACACGTTTTTTTTTTCACTAAGACCAAATTCAGAAAATCGTACAGCGCAATCAGAGAATGGATTAAAAATTCATCATATCCCTTAGATAAAAACTTTTAAGTTTTATTTTTAAAATTATGTTGAAACATTAATATAAACAGTAAAAAAATCAGGGAAGAGCGCGGAGCGCTCTTTCCCTTATATTAAATGGGTTAAGTCACTGCGCGGTTAACCGTTGTTGATGGCGTCATCGAAATCAACAAAACCTTTAATAGTTTTTAGCCAATTAAAAATCTAAACATTACATAACTAAAATATTACCCATATTTTCTGATATTAAAAACCTAAAAACTTTTGCTAAACATACCGAATCATACTAAAAAGCTAATTGCTTAACTTTTTTTGTTTGTTTTTTTTTTGGGGTCCCCCCAAAAATTTATATCATAAATATGGAGCGATTTTTGCACGAGATGCTAAACTGCCCCCGCACCGAATTCATTCTCGAATAGCTCTACTGCCCGAGTAAACCTCTGTCAGGATAAACGACCAGTTTTTTCTAAGTACGCATTAGGTACTGGGGTACTGGGACACTTTTTTCCTTCTGAATTACATATTAAGTAACTTCATTCGAAGCACATTTATTCTGGGTATTTTTTTGGTTAAATTATGATTCCTTACCTTTTTGGTAGAAATTATTAATTTTCAACGGAAAGAGCGAATTTTTCTTACCACAATAGCAGCCATAGGCAACAATAAAAATATTTAAAAAAATAAAATGAAATAAATCTGGGGACGTGTGAGCGCTGCGGGGTACAATGTTTCAATAGACGGAAATTTATCAAAATCGAAACAGAAAAAACTCTTTTTTATATCGATTACTATGAAGCTACAATCACTTCAAAAATAATGCGAGAAAAGGCTAGTCTGGGTAACCGTAAAATTTTATGGAACCTGGAAAAACCATACAATGGGTGGTTTTGTTGTTTAAAAATAAACCATAATATTAGAAAAATCAAGCACAAAACAAAACTCCAAATAAAGCAATTTCCAAAAAAGGATAAATCAGGTCTAACTAAAAAAATTAAACAGAAAAAAACACACTATTTTATATGGTTCTTTCAGGTTCCATACAATTTTACGGAGTTACCCAGACTAATTTTTGTATAGATACTGCTTAAAATTACATTGAAGTTTGGATATGAAAATAATGTATTCATATCATGGAGAGCATGACATTTTTTAAAATGAGTAAATTTTTTAATGTTTATATCTTTAATAAATGACATGAATTCAATATTAAAAGGCGGAAATTCTAGCAAACGACGAAACATAGATTCGAAATAAAAGCCTATATTAAATGGAATAGTATAAAGCTACATAAGTCTAAAAACTAAATGCCAGAAAAGACTGAAACAAGTCTCTTTAAAACCTGTAAATTAATAACAGATTTTGTGAAATTTTTAGAAAAACAAAACCGAATAAAAAAAAAACTTGTAAAAGCTTATTTGCGTTTTTTAGACTAATAATAAAACTAATTCACATAAATTTCTCTCAAAGTGAATTAAATTTTACATGAGTTAACCAGCTGTAAATACCATAGTATTAGTTAAGTTCCTATACGTCGTCAAAACGATACAAAAAAGTATAACGCAAGCGTCACAGTAACCATGAAAAATTTCTGTCAAAATAAGTTATAACTCCACATTAAATTTTGTAATTTATCATTATTTTCGTATAAAACAAAACATACCGCCATATTAACAGCTTTTAAAATCAAATATCAAGTTCTAAGTCCGAAAAACATTGAAAAATTCAGATTTAATATAAGGCGACTTTTCTTTAATTTTCTATTTATTACATAAAACAAATTAGCTGTCAATGTATTTGTTAAATTAAAAGTCGCCTATATTAAATCTGAATTTTTTAATGTTTTTCGGACTTAGAACGATATTGATTTTAAAAAGGTAATATGGCAGATTTTTATACAAAATAATGATAAATTACAAAATTTAACAAATGCGATAACTTATTTTGACAGAAATTTCATGGTTTATATTGAGCGCTGCTATACTTTTTTTATCGTTTTACACTAACTAACAATACTATGTATTTACAGCTTAACTCATTAAAAATAAGAAATTATTAATTAAGTTATTATTAGTTAAAAAACGCAAAGCGTTACACGTTTTTTTTATTCGTTTTTTTTTCTAAAAATTCACAAAACGTATTAATTACAGTTAAAAACGTATCTTTTCATTTAGTTTTAACTATTAGCTATACATCCATTAATATAAGCAAACCTTAAAATCCACTTATTCAGATGTGAATGAATACGTACATTCGTTCGAATCGATCAACATACACACGAAGGAAATACCAGAACAAAAATGAAGCTTTCTGTTTTAAAATAACAAAATAGTTAGTTTTACCTCGTTCAACTGATCTTTTGTTGTTAACCCTGTAAATTTTTCATCCAGACTGCAAAAAGATGGATGCGATTCCAAAAAACCAGTCGCTAAAAATATCCATAATATAAAAAATAATAATGAAACAAGCTTCAAATTTTTGCAATCACCATCAGAGTATTTGCGTAATTCGGATTCACGTTAGGGAAATTTAAAAATCAAATTATATCAGTAACAATTATCTTTGTGTGCCGCAATAGAAGCTAAATTGTAGTTTAAAAAGTTTAGGGCCTTTAAAAAATTAAAGAATAGTACAATGACATTTTTTAAATCTTTTATAATTATTACCTGCATCACAAAATGTCATAGGATCTGAAGCTTTTATCTGCAATACCATTTCTCCTAAATAGAATTCGTCAAATGAAAACCAATTATTAGAATTACATTAAAATTGAAAATTCTATTCATTTTTTTAAATTAAAAAAATTAAATTTTGATACAATAATTTTTGCTCGTTACACAGTTAATTGCTAAAATAAATCTCTTCTTAAATTTTGGCTTTTTGCAATGCCATAAACGAAGAACTTCTAAAAACCTCCAATGGTTACCAGTTCGCGGATCCAAAATTCCAATAAACGGAAAGCGTTTCACTTGATAGTAAGATAAAAATCTTTGACCGTCTGCCGAGTCATGATACGTCTAAATAATACACAATAACAATAATGTGAGACGTTTATTTACAGTCAAAAATTTTATTTTGTTAAGGAAAAAATGTGTTTCTTGCTTTTTTTTCAAAACCAATATCAAATTGGACCTTAATGTCTGGTAAGGCTGAGAAAGAACTAAGAGTCTCGGATAAGAGGGGGGACCGGCAAAATTTCAAAGCTACGAAAGAAAAAACAAGCATTTTTCAGAACGCTTTTCACTTTTTATATTATCAGTATTTTGATTTAAGTAGTATCATTATATAATAAAGAAATAAATATATATATTGATAACAATAATAATGAATCACTAAAAAATCATATTAAAGTAGTAAGAGGCGGAATTTTGAAGTTTCTTGAATTCCAAGTTGAATCTAAAAGCAACGCGGAAAAAATTTAACCTTTTAAGCTTTGGCTCAAATCTTTGATAACAAAATTTTCAATTACCTGCCAAAATACGAAATTATTTTTAACGACTTCTTTCACAGCTCCATTGCTCCAAACATCCCTGTTAAGCGCTTGGCAAGAAAATTCTTGGCTATTTTGTATATTTATTAAAAGCCATTTTTCATTATTTTTACCAACTTCCTTTATCTAAAAATCAACATAAAATTAGTTTAGAATTCAATATTACACACACTCAATTTTTTTGACATTTAACACTTTAAAACTACCATGTTTAATAAATAAAGGCACACAAAATTAAGACAAAACTTTGAAAAAAAATTAACAACAATTTTTTACAAGAATTCCCTTGTAATAATAAATGATTAATACTGTTTGTTTAATATTTTGTTATGTTTTAAAATGTTACCTCGTCCCACGTTCCAGTTTGTATAATATCGATTGGAGGTCTAAACAAAGATTCTAAATTCTTCCGTTTATCAACGGCTTCTCTTTGTAATTGTTTCTCCCGCAGCATTGCGTACTGTGCATCTAAAACTATTATTTTAAAATGTTAAACTACAAAATTAGAGTAAATATAATTTTATGTAACTATATCTTGCTGTTATACGAAGTAATGGCCGAACAAGGTTTTTTAATAATACTTTTACTTTGAGTTCACATGGCACATACACAAGAGAAGACGGACACTATGCTACCCCTATGTCACAGTTAAAAATTTTCAAAAAAAAAAAACGCTAAACAGCAAGGGTGAACCCTTGTCATTTCAGTTTAAGCCTTATTGCGGTTCTCCCTCCCCGAAAAAATATTTTAACTACGGCTGGCTATGACTGTCAAGAGTTTATGAGTTAACAAATTTTCAACTTCATTTACCTCCTTCAGCCCGAAAATCACGAAACCTGTCGAATACGGAACCGGTTGGAGCTCGTCTTGATCGAAGAGCTAAAAAATTAAATACCATAAAAAATTAAACATGTTAAACGAACATGTTAAAATAAATGTTTGAAAATAACTCACATATTAAAAAAAATTCGTTTGGTTAACATTTTGTTCCAAATAATTTTACAAGATGAAAATTCAAAAACGAGAAAAGTTGATTTTGACCTTGTAAGCAAAGTACTATGGCCGCCTTTAGTAAAACTGAGCGCTTCTCAAAGTGTACCCGAAAAATAATAGAGGCGGTAGATAATTGTAGAGGGGTCATGCTGAAATACTGCCCGCATTTTTAACGTTTTTGTGCTAATAATCTTCTAAATATAGGGGTTTTCATCGGGAAAGTGGGTCCGGAGTGGAAATGAGAGGGGTTAAACCCGGATTTAGGGTGAGGGTTAAAATCCGAGAAACACATGTTACCCATATCGTTTTTTTAAACACTGCAAAAGTTTTGCGAAAATATGTAAAAAAATGGCGATATTTCTAAATTTTTTTTGAGCGAGGAAGGGGGAGGGGGTGGGGGCGGCGGCACCCAAACGATGGAAGGCCTACTATCTAATCTTAAAAAAGAGGGGAGCACCGCCGAACCGTGCAAAGGTCTGAATACCTACAATTTATCGGAGGTATATCGTATATCGGGTAAACTGGTTTATTCTCGAGGTAGTTTCAAGGTTGTTTGACAGTTGTTGTTGAGGAATATTAACCGCACCCACCCTTTGCGACCTTTGTTTCACTATTCTACCAAATTAAGGTTAATTAAACTTACTGTACGAATTACTATACGACTCTGGAACCAAAACACCTGACGATTGTGGAATCGGGGCTCGAATTTTCTCTCTATAAAAGAGCAGATCTGTGCACTGCCCCCCCCCCCTCCGGGGTTTTATTGGGGGGGAGCAATTCCAAAACGGGAGCGCAACTTCTTTGAAACGGGGGGGGAAAGCAGGGGAGAAAGAATAAAGAGAACAAAAGAGAAAAAAAGTGAAAAAAAGAAGGGAAAAAAGGGACAAAAAAAGCGAAAATAAGGTAAAAATAGGTCTAAAATAGCTTAAAATACATTAAAATAGCCTAAAAACTACAAAAAACTCGCGATGATGGCGTCATCATAGGTCAAAAATGGCGTCATAATTTTAGGGTACTTTTTCATTTTTTGGCGGGGAGGCAATAAAACCGCGGGGGAGGGCAAATCCTCCAATAAAGCGGAGGGGCATTACATAGGCATACATTTACAATCAAACAACTATAAACACTAGCCAGCCGACACGAAGCGTCGGTCGGGGGTCTATGGGTGTCCCCCCAGCCGCCGGAGGCGAAAATTTTTTAAATATGCATTAAAATTATCAGACGATGAAATTGTATAATATAATCACAACTATCTATTTTCTGATGTCTTTAAATTTTGAGAATGAGTATGATGTAAGTTATAATAAAAAAAATTACTGATAATATTAATTTTACTGTACATACATCTGACCTTCCCGCGTAGCGGGAAAAAAATTTATACAAAATCCCACGCTTCGCCATGGGGGGAGGTGGAAAGGCGGACAACCTCACAAGTGTAAAAAACCGTTGTTAAAGGGTATTAATGTTAAGGTTGTTAATGAGTTTTAACATCTATATAGTATTGCTATTCAATATCTGAGGCAAAAACACATGTCTTAGCTATGCATTGAATGGTACAATCTATCGAAATTAAAAAAAACTAACAAAATGATAAATTTACACTTTCCGTGAAGCGGGAAAATTTTCAGTTTTTTGGGTATTCTTATGCTTTTGGAACGCATCAGAAATGTTTCTGAATTTATATATAAAGAAAAAATTTTTTCTCCCACTTCGGGAAAAAAATTTTCGGGATTTCGGGGGGAGGGCGGCCGGGGCCCCCCCCCCCCTGGTTCTAATTAATAAGCTCTTACTCGTTTCGATGACCAGCGTCCAAACCATTAGTAATTTCTTCGACCTCCGGAACTTCTTCAGATGTAGAGGGTTTCGCCAAAAACAAATTGATAGCTCGTTCAAGATCTCCCTCACACGCTTCTAGGAAATGAACGGCCTCATCTTTTGAAGCACCTAAGCACGGAAAATCATAAGAGAAAACAGATAAAGGCTTAGGTTCAAATCCACTTTCATCTACAATGTACCTAGCATTACTATTAGAGATTCCCCCACGAATGGAGGAGTTTTTGAGGCAGTATAGAACTTCCTTCCAACTCATTGTTTTACTCCTCCCTACCATTTCTAAAAAATTTTAAGTTTATCTTTGTTAGAAAATTTAAACATTAAAGGAAATGTGATATTTATTTGTTCACGAGTCTTAGCTACAACTGTTATCTGTTATCCCGATTCAATTACTTTTATTAGAAAGCATTTTTCAACAACAATAAAATACTCCTTTTGTTTTGACTAATCTCAAAATCAGGGACAAAGTCAGGATTTCGGAAAAAGGGGGGGTTGTATTGCACTCCATATAATTTTTCAAAAAGGGGGGGGGGAATTTTAAAAGTACCGTTAAAAAGACATCATAACGTAGTAAATACTCCTATTTTGACCCATACCAAAATCAGGAGGTGCATGGGCAGGATTTTGGAAAAGGGGGGGAGACTGGACTCCGTACTAAAATTTCAAAAGGGAGGGGAGTGCTGTATTACAAATTTTCAAAGTACCGTTAAAAACACAACAACCGGGTAAAATTTTTGGGGCTTCGAGCGAAGTCATTGTGTCTAAGTGTGTCTAAGCGTGTCTAAGTTTAACTTGACAAATTTTGGGTTTAGAAAGTATAACATTAAAAATCGCGCGACAGACCAAAAACTTTAAAAAATTGTTTCCTCGGTACCCCCAATTCTTACCTTTGCCTACCGAAAAACAGGCGGGCGTTACAACAACGCCTACAACCTCCCCCTGGCTATACACTCTTGCCCAAAATAAAAGAATAACATTAAAAATCTTGCGAGAGCGTGAGAAATTTTTTAAAAATTGTTCCTCGGTACCACCAAATTCTTACCTCTGCCTGCCCAAAAAGAGGCAGGGGTTAAAACCTCTACAACCGCCCCCTTGGCCTTGCCCGAAATAGTAACTCCTGCGACACTTCTTAAGATTTACCCGCAAGGCTAAGGTAAATTATTTGCCCAGATCTAAGTTATGATAGGTACGACAACTACGAACAAACCCCGCCTTTTTTTAAATTAAATTTTTTAATCCTGTAGAAATTTTTCAAGGTCAATAAATACATTAAAAAGAAAAGGTTCTGTATGTATCGCTTGTTCGCTTTTTTTATAGCTGAAGCGGGCCGGCGATGGATCGATGAATTAATTCCATATTGCCGCCTACCACCCTATATCAGCACTGTTGTTGATGTAGAATGTTAGTCAAAGGCCCCACCCCTATCAGAGGATTTTAGGGAGCAGATGTGAGTTTTACATTCTGTATGAGAATAATATATAATAATAATATTGAAAAGGAAATAACCAAAAAAAAAACGAAATTATAACTTAAGGTAAATTAATTAATACTACGATAGTTAGATAGCATAAAAAGATCAAAAAAATAGAGGTAAGATTTTTTGTAGAAAATAGTTACCTGTAACTGTCATAAATTGCTCCACTAATTGATTAGATTCAGATCGGCGACTCATTCTATAATTAATTATGAAACCGTGATTATAGGGTTGCTAATTTTAATTCGAACAGTCTTAATTTCGGTCACCGACTGTTACTTTTTCAATGTGCATTGAACTGGGTATGGCTAGATAGATTATAGATAACATGACGCTCTCTGTAGTCATACGCAGTTATTTTATAATTTGGCGCTTGTCCAAAATAATAGTCTGTGGCCAAAATTAAAAAAGTACCGCATTTAAGTCATTTACCCTACTAATACAGATATTACAAAAAATTGTTTTTGTTGAATTGGGCTAGCCCATGATTATGAAATAATCATTAAAAAGACACCATTAAATTAAAAATGGTAATCACGATAATCCCTAATAAGCAATGAGTATGAACGGTAAACCCAAGAAAAATACTAATATCAAGCTAAACCTCATCAGAATAATTTTTATTATGTTAAGTTCTCTTTTTAATTTTTTATTATTTTACATCAATTTTTGTAGACTATAGCCTGTTAGAATTTTTTACGGTTAATCCTGAAATAATTTATGTTAAACTAACATAATCTACAATATTTTATATTTGGTTTCTACCACTGTTTTTGTGTAATAATAACCTAGCGGCATTTATATATCACGACCCAAAATTTGTTTCCGCTCACCACTTTCCTGGGGCACAAAAACTTGCATTAATACAGCTTTAAATCTGATATGCTAGTTTTGTAATTACAGATTCGAAAGCTGGGTAATCGGGGGCGTTAATGCTTTGCCATCATGTTCAAAACAACGGAAAAGAAATAAAGGAGCAAATTGAAATGGTTAATGCTGGTACGGTAGCAATTATGCAAAATTTAACCACGCATACATAGTATTTACGTACTACCACCTGGTATAACCTAAGTGGGTGACGTGCAAATCACCAAAAAAAATCTGTCAAATAACCATGAACCAGTGTTAATTCCCCATGAAATTGAGAAATGCGTTTGCAAACTAAAATTTCTTTCAAAACTCAATTTTAATCATAAAAACATTGAAGTTTAAATTTTTTTCTAAACCTAAGCTATGCCTTAAAATCAAACTAAATTTTACCACAAGTTTTATTTGTATTTTCTGTTAAATTTAAAGGAAACACTGCAAACACATTATATTTATATGGGGAAATGACCTAACTTTATGGTGATTTTGTAATATTTATCAGGATTTTGGCCTATGGGGTTTTTGTACGGATCCCCTAGGTGACACATGTAGAGTTTACTGGTTGGTTGGTTACATTATTGACCGATTTATTGCAGTGTGTACAGAAATGTTGAGTTTTTGTTGGTCCGGGAGGGGGGTGAACATCACCGGATACAATAGTAATTTCGACGGCCAATTAGGCGCATTGCTGGTAAGAAAAAACTGACAAAAAATATGAGCAGCATTGGAAGTCAATGTGAGGTTGGCATCTCTTCGGGAGCAGCAAAATCAATTAAAGTTTTTGACCTTCTCCATTTTTGAATCCGGGCAGTGTCGCTGCGAGGAAGCTGCTTTGATGACACCAGAGTTCACTGCGGTGAAGTTTAAACACAATGGCAGACCTGTGGACGGTCTGGAAATGCCCCCCCGTTTTATTGGAGGATTTGCCCCCCCCCGCCCCCAAAAAATGAAAAAGCACCCTAAAATTACGACGCCATTTTTGACATATGATGACGCCATTATCGCAAATTGTTTGCAGTATTTAGCCTATTTCAATGTATTTTAAGCCATTTTAGACGTATTTTTACATTATTTTCGCTTTTTTTGTCCCTTTTCCCTTCTTTTTCTTTCTCCCCTGCTTGCCCCCCCCCGTTTCAAAAAAGATGCCCCCTCCATTTTGGAATTGCCCCCTCCAATAAAACCCGGGGGCAGTGCACAGGTCTGCAATGGTGAGAGAAATATACCACCAGCGTTGTACGAAGGTTTCACGGTGGTGGTACAAAGATGTCACCATAATATTTGGAAAAAAACGATCACAGGAACGGGTTAAGCAAAACTACTATGGATGACATTTTTTAACATCCATTTAATGATAAATAATTACCGTTTGGACATAATACCTGTTTTTTTATTATGTTAAATCAAAATGCAAATAAATAGGAATGTTTATTTTTAATTTATAAAACCATAACAAACGATAAACAAAACGTAAACTACTAAAACCTGAGCAAATTATAATGCAGGTGGGCAGAAAGGAAATGGCCTCAAAAAATTCAAAATACTTATGAATCTTTGGATTTTTGCCCATAGGAGAAATACATTCAACTAATTCCATAACCGAAGCATATTAATAGTGATCAAACATGAATTATTTTTTAGCTTTGGCGTTTGTGGTGGGTGAGATGATTATTTATTAAATAAAAGGACCATTCTGACCATCAATTTTGTACTTTCTAGCAAAGATAAATTGAAACATTAAAAAAACACAAACTGTCTATTTGGATAGCACTGATTTAATATAAACTACACATATTTTATTAAACTTTATAACAGTTACAAGTTTTAGCTTGCCTAATCGGTAAGCGATTTATGATTAAAACCAATATTAAAGCTGCAAAAAAGACAGCAACGATAATAAAAACACAAACTAAGAAACCGGTTTGTTTTAATAATGCTTTTGCTTTACTGGATAATAGACTGGTTAGGTTATGTTTTTTAAAGCTAATTTTTTATAGCTGAATTAGAGCTAACTGACGCTGTACTAATTTTTTCACCATTTTATCCGCCAAAACCATAGAGTGTGCGTCCTTGACGTTTAAGAGCATAGACTACGTCCATAGCTGTGACGGTT
The DNA here is from genome assembly GCA_030248175.1 of Microlaimidae sp. YZB2_3. Taxonomy (NCBI): domain Eukaryota; kingdom Metazoa; phylum Nematoda; class Chromadorea; order Desmodorida; family Microlaimidae; species Microlaimidae sp. YZB2_3. Next base: position 14,348 of record JASAMX010034674.1, read on the forward strand.
TTTTTTGCATGCTCACAATAAGTAACAGCGTCTCAGATGACATTTTCCAAGAAAACCTAAACAAAATTAAATAGATTTGTTTTAAGTGCTTGTTTCTTTTTGACATCTTTGGAATATTAAAAGTGGAATTTAAAAAAACGCACTTGGATAAAAATGAGGGCAGGATGAGGTCAACCCTCTCGTTGTTTCCAAATTTTAGCCGTTTTCCTTTCCCCTTCCCACAAAATTAATAAATTTTTTCCCCAGACTTCCCTTTAGAATTTAGAATTTGAAATCTGACCCACTCCTCTTCTTCTGCCAGGAAAAATTTTAGTATTATTTTCAGACCTGTGCACGCTTTGGAAATGCCCCCCAGAGTATAAGTGACATGCCCCTCCCTCTTTCACGAAAAAATAAAAAAGTACTGAAAAAATTATAGTGAATGTGTGAAAGTGCGCCCATTTCTTTTTTATTAAAATTTTTATTTAC